>PVJN01001305.1:0-146542 GCA_004026805.1 Lasiurus borealis | reverse complement strand
GTGGTGTGTGCGTGTGTGTGCAGGATCAATGACTGTCTCATCACTGATATTTCTCTCTCTCTCCCTTTCTCTCTGAAATCAATGAAAATATATTAAAATAAGGAAATTATAGCCCAAACCAATGGAGCGTCGGCTTGTGGACTGAGGGGTCCCAGGTTTGATTCCGGTCGGGGGTATGTACCTTGGTTGCAGGCACATCCCCAGTGGGAGGTGAGCAGGAGGCAGCTGATTGATGTTCTCTCTCATCGATGTTTCTAACTCTCTATCCCTTTCCCTTCCTCTCTGTAAAAATCAATAAAATATATTTAAAAAAAAAGAAAAAAGAAGTTATAGGCTTAGGACATTATGCTTTATTATAGCACCCCTTTTTGTTTACTGTATACATGGTATATCAGTGTATATATATGGTTTAGGTAACTAGTGCATTAAATAAAAAAAAATTGATGATGGGTGATCACAGAATGCATTTGCCTCACTCTCCCTTTAAAATGTATGCAGCAGGACTGATATTTCCCCTGCCTAACTCCTCCTAAGATACATTGCAGAGCACAACCTCCTCAGACTCAGTAATTCCTCATACTCTATTTGCAATTGAAATGACTCATGTTTCCTTATCGCAAAGGCAGAGGAAATGAATGGCCCTCCTTTCCCAAGACAAATTCCACCACTAAGAGGTGGGATGGGCAGCAGGTCTGTTTCTAGACATCAAAGAATCTGAATTTATTGCTTTTTCTAGTTTTCCCCACAGGAAAATAAACTCAGTCCCCATTATAACAGAGACAGCGCTGGAGGCCCCAGAAATCGCTCAGAACCTTCACTTCCCTGCCAGCACTGAATTTACCTTTGGAAGGACTTTTTAGCAATTGTATGAGTGTTTGGGGAGTTCTTTGTTGACATATTTTCTGAGAGATCTCGCCTGTAGTCCTCTAGACATTTCCCAGTGTTTATTAATGCCTTGCCAAGTTAGAGTGTCTAAATTTCCCCTAACTAGACTAGTATAATATTTTTCAAGCTACTCTCTGCTAATGTTGCTAAGGGAAGGGAAGGTACCAAAGGGAAATGGAGCATTGGTGTCATGTGATTGGGCACCGACCCCTCTACTCATACCTTCTCATTTGTATACATTCATTGCACACCTATATTTTGTGGTAGAATATGAAACCTCAGTTAGCATCTATGTGGATCCATTTAGTTTGTGCTTCATATCTGTTACTTTAGCACTCTCTTATGCAACTATTCTCTATTTAAGTTTTTAGTTTCCTCTAAAAATCTTCAGCCAATTAGCACATCCCATTGCTCTGGATACTATCATCCTATCTAATAAAGAGGGAATATGCTAATTATCCTCACACCGTCACAAAGATGGTGGTGCCCACAGCCAATAAGGAGGGAATAAGCTAGTTGACTGCTCTGCCCTCAAATATAGCAGTGCCCATAGCCAATAAGGAGGTAATATGCTAATTGACTGCCACACCCTCAAAGATGGTGATACCCACAGCCACAAGATGGTGGCACCCAGTCCTCTCAGCCCTGCCATAGTGGCAGATGCCCAGCCACTCCATGCACCTGCCTTCAGAGTCCCCCATTCCCTTCAACCCCTCAGCCTCCTAAGGCCAGCCCAAGGTACAGGCAAGCTTCAGATGGCAGCTGCCCAGCCGCCCAGGGCCACCCGAGGCTCAGATAACCAGGACCAGCCAAGGCTCGCACTGCCAGCAGTGGCAGCAGCAGAGGTGTGATGGGGTGTCTGTCACCTTCTCCTTATCACCAGGTCACCTCCTGCCCTGGGGGCTCCTGAACTGTGAAAGGAGGCAGGCCAGGCTGAGGGACCTCCCTCTAGTATATGAATTTTCATGCACTGGGCCTCTAGTTATTTCAGAAGAGAATGAGTTACATGGATTAATTAGGGCAAATTTTAGATGTAGATTCTGAGACAGGAGCCACCTGTGCTTAATGAGCCACTTAGTTGTGACCACCTCCATGGGGACACCTTAGAAGGGGTCAGTGAGAATGGCAAGCATTGCAAGGCTTGGTAGATGGGCTGCTTTTGAGTCTCCAATCCTTGAGTTCCTCATCTGTACATTTCAGAAAATTCCATGGCTGATAATAAGCATCGCCTTAGATTAACATCTGAAAAGCTCCTAGTGTAGTGGTGGGCATGCAGTAAGTGTGTTACTTCCTCTCTCTTCTTCTTGCAATGCAGTAATATATGAAAGAAGGAAGCCCAGATAGAGAATTGTGCAAAGTAATTTTCAAATTATTTTCTAGCTCCCAAGTTTTATACTTCCATGATAATTTGGATCACCCTGTTTGCATTTTATTACCTTAAAAATTCCAAGGACTTTAGGACAAATATTGATCACTGAGAGAGCTTTCTTTTCCTTTTTCTTTCTCTTCCCTTTTTCTTTTGATTTATACATTTTTTTTATTGTAAAGCATAATATGCATTAGACAATCCTTGCTCCATTTTGAAATGCTAAACTTTAAACAGAGTCAGTGGGAATAATGGAAACAGCCTGTTAATTGCACTTAAAGTTAAAATTTATACTTTTGAGTGAAGTTTAATACAATGTTCCTACCAGTTTGCTTAGTTGATTGAGAGCCATTTTTAGAAGACAGAACAAACAAGACAAGCACAAATTATAAGGTTTAAATATGGAAGGTAAAGGGCTAAAGTAGTGTCTGCCAAGATGGTGTTATAAATAAATGGTAGTTATCATCATCACCTCTAAAATAACAAATATGTTTTTAAATATGTGTTTAATAAAATGAATCTATGAAGTTGGAAAAGAAGTTACTCTCAGGAAAGTAGTAATTCTATATAGGTTCCAGGTTTTCTAGGGAAACAGAACCAATTGACTATATAAGTATATGTAATACATATGTGTGTGTATATTTATGTATATTCATATGTTGTGTGTGTGTGTGTGTATAAAGAGATTTAGTTCAAGAAACTGGCTTATATAATTGTGGGACTTGGCTAATCTATAATCTGCAGGCCAGGCCAGCAGGTGGAGACTCTCAGGCGAGAGCGGATGCTATAGTCTTGAGGAAGATTTTCTTCTTCCTTAGGCAAATCTCAGTTTTCCTCTGAAGGCCTTTCAACTGATGGGATGAATCCTACACACATTATTGATAACGATCTCCTTTATGTAAAGTCAACTGATTGTAGATGTTGGCCACTTTTACAAAACACCTTCCTAACACCTCAATTAGTGTTTGATTGGGTACTGAGTTCTATAGCCTAACCAAGTGGACATAAAATTAACCATCACAACTGAAAGAAAACATGAAAGGGGCTTCTGGAATAATATTCTGTTTCTTGATTTGGGTGCTGGGACTTTGAAAATTCTTACAGCAGTATATGTATGATATTAGTGTTTTCCTACACATACATTATACTCTAACAAAAATAACTTTAAAAATGTATTTATTTTTATCTAAATCTCATGGAGATTTGTCTGGTGGCTACTCCTGCTGAGTTCCTTGGCAGATGTGATGGTTGTGATTAGTAAGTAAGATCTCTAATAAATAAGCACAAGGAGAGAGCATGTCACCTGTATATTGATCAGCCCCTGTTCATTACAGTTTTAAGTATGTGTGGACTCTTTGATGTCCTAAAACACATAAGGATTCTCTGGAGGCATTATTTATGTTTGAAATAATGATATTGATAATGTTCTTTCTGTATAAGTATAATGGTGATTCATTTTACAACATTTATCCTATGTAATAAAAGGCTAATATGCAAATCGACCAAATGGCAGAACGACCAGTCGCTATGACACACACTGACCACCAGGGGGTATATGCTCAATGCAGGATCTGTCTTCTGGTGAGCAGTGCGCTCTCACAGGGGGAGTGTTGTTTAGCCAGAAGCTGGGCTCATGGCTGGCAAGCACAGCGGTGGTGGTGGGAGCCGCTGAGGGCTCCCAGACTTTGAGAGGGCACAGGCTGGTCAAAGGGACCCCCTTGAGTGCAAGAGTTTCATGTACGAGGCCTCTATTTTAATTATCATGACCCTAATATGATTTTCTTGTCTAGGTTGATATATCTTAAGATCTTCCTTTTTTCTTGTTCTCTTCATTAATTACAAATGATGAATAAAGTAGATGTGACTAAAAGTATGTCTCTGCTTGGTGGTCTCTATCTCAACAAAGATATGATGGAAAGTAGATCATGTAAACACTACTTTGATTGAGAGTTAGGGGTTTTGAAATCTGGTATATATCTTGACCAAATGGCAAAGCTTTCTGCATTCTGATTTCAGCTCAATCTTATTTGAAGAATTGACCTTATTAAGGCCTGGATTCTTTCACACATTTTTGCTGACAAAGGAAACAAAAAAGTGTGAGAGTGCTGTTCTCCTTTGACCTTTCATAGCTGGCCCAATTTTGCAAAAGTTTAGGTTGAAATAGAAAGAAATTTCTTGGCAATTCCCTCTCATATGACACTCTACACTGAACATAGGCTGCATGTTGTTAACTGGCTCTCTGTAACTGGCTCTCTATAACTGGGCTGCTGGCAGTGATTACAATGAGGAGGGCAGGATGGAGGGAAAGCATGGGCTGATGATTCCTTGCTTTCTGATCATGCCAGATTGTTAACAGTTTAACAGTGTACAGATTTCATGGATGTCTCTGAGCAATTCATTGACACCCACTCTCTGAATTGTAGGCGGAAGAGCCATTTTTATACCAGATAATCCCTTGGAAATAAATGATCAGGCCATGTTTTTATCTAGCATAGGGTGAAATGGCTGGGACCAAGGTGAGTGAGGCAGGTACTTGCCTTAGATAGAAAAAGCTAGGAGACTCTAAAAAGATATTAAGATAAGTACAATTAAATGATATATTAAAATAGCATTTATCTCAATGAATGAGTTGTCTTTTGGCTCTCCCAAATATTGTCTCAAATCAAGATGGTGGAACACAAGTCAGATTTCTTTCTCTTTCTGATTCCTAAACTCAGGTTGTTTAGTGTTTGCAGTTTTTTGGAAATATATCGTTTCTCTTTTATATTTTCAGTTCAAATTTATTTAAGCTTAGTATGCCCAGAGAACCACCAGACAAGGTTTTCAATGTAACATGGTAATGTAATAAAATAGCAATATGCAAATTGACCATCACTCCAGGACACAAGATGGCTACCCCCATGTGGTCAAAGATGGCTGCCCCCATGTGAACATAAGATGTCTGCCACCAGATGGCCTGCAGGGGATGTCAGTTGTGGGCAGTTAGGGGTGACCAGACCAACAGAGGAGGGCAGTTGGGGAAGACCAGGCCAGCAGAGGTGGTCAGTTGGGGGAGACCCAGGCCAACAAGGGAGGGCACTTGGGGAGCCAGGCTTGCAGGGGAGGGCAGTTGGGGGCTACCAGACCTGCAGGGGAGGGCAGTTAGGGGTGATCAGACCAGCAGGGGAGGGCAGTTAGGGGCAATCAGGTCAGCCATGGAGCAGTTAGGCATCAATCAGGCTGGCAGGGGAGAGATTAGGGGGTGATCAGGCTGGCAGGCAGAAGCACTTGGGGGCAATCAGGCAGAGGCAGGCAAGCAGTTGGGAGCCAGCAGTCCTGGATTATGAGAGGGATGTCCCAGAGTGGAGAGGGTGCAGGCTGGACTGAGGGACACCACCTCTGTGCATGAATTTCATGCACTGGGCCTCTAGTTTAAGAGAGAAAAAAGAGCTAACTGGACAAAAGAAACATTGGTGGGGAGGGAAAACTATGTAGAGATGTTTTCTAATTATAAAATAAGTAAGTGCTTGATTCTTATAAAATTTATAAATTTTAATAAAATTGTAAAGAAGAAAGAATATTACCTTTCAAAGCATCCTTACTGCCACAAATATGTTGGTGAATATGTTTTCTTCATATCTCTTTCTCACTCATTCTCCATCTCTTTTCCTATTTGTCTTCAATATATGTATATGTAATCCCAAAATTATACATTTGTGAGTATATATGTAGTTTTATATACGACAATTTTCACTTCAAAATTGTAAGCCTTTTTCTATGTCAATTCAAGCTTACATTTTTAAGTTTAGAATTTTAATAAACATCTAAGTTATGATTCACTCTATTGACATACTAAATTTTAAATATTTACATTAAACTCTTATTTCTGACTTTTTTGACTATTATAAATATTGTAAACATAAGTATTTAATCATTGCTTAAGAGGCACTCCTAGAAGTTAAATCACAAAGTCAAATGCTATAGGCCTTTAGATAGTGATACAGATTGCCAAATTATTTTCCAAAAGTCTTTTTTAGAAAACCCTTTCCAAGTCTGAGATTCACTTATGTTTCCTTTTGGGGGGTTTGTTTTGAGGTCATTCTATTTTTTTTTCCTTTATGAACTTAATCCATTGAGGTGGCTGTTATCAGCATCCTGGATGAGTTTCCAGTATTTAGCAGGTCATGATGGTTCCATTGGACAGAGTTGATTCCATCTTGGTTTATTGGGCTGTGAAATTCTGAGTTCTGAATTTTTTTCTGGATATCTTGAAGTTATCTGTACTGTATGGAATTACTACAGCTCCCATCTATGTTTAATTAATAAAAATTGATTCTGACATCTGTCCAATTATGGACTGATATTCTTAATTTCAGGACCTTTTATTTTCATGTATAATTTAACAGGCAGGTAAAAGAAAATGAATTGGTCTCTGCTACACAGATCCCCACAGTTTGATATTACTTTATTTACCCTTTTCTTTTCCCATTCTTTAAATGTCACATTGTTTACAGAATGATTGAAAACAGCTCTAGTTTTTTCAAGTGCTGCCACAGAGATGTTGCTGTGAAGGTCCCCTGATAGAGCTGCTAAAAAAGATTTATTTTAAAAAATATTGTTATCACTGGTTGGAATTAACACTGTGCCAAGCTCGAGCTAGTGGGTGAGTATGTATTTTTCTCCAAAATGAAAATTGTATTACAGACACAAGCTTCCAATTTTGCTGTCAGGTTTTATTATTATGACTTGTGTCAAGTCGGGACAGACATTTCAGACTTGTAAAGGGGTTGACTATAGTTTCTGGCTTGCTTCCAACTGGTATGGCACATCCATGCTCAAAACAAAGCCATCCTCCTCCTTGGCACAGTCTCCTAAGTCTCCCTTCCAAGGAGACCAGGAAATGTGTTCATGCTGAATAATCATTTCATCCATAAGATCCCAAACCTCATAGTTTTAAGTGGAACTTCATAATCATTCATAAGACTTCTAGTTTCGCTAACTCATTCATTCAGCAAATATTCACTAACTGCCTATTATGTTCTAGGTAAATATCTGATAGCAGGGGATTCAGTGATGAAAAGGCTAATAACCACTGTTTTTGTGGCGTTCACATTCAATTGAGGGGCACAGGCAATAAAGCATAAACAAATCAAGCAATTTTATAAATCTTAAGTGTTAAGAAGAAAGAGAGACTGATGGAGTGACAGGGGGAGGGGAGGTACTATGGAGGCCTCCCCAAGGAGATGAATTTTGAGCTGAGGCCAGGAGTGTAGAAAGAAGCCATTCACACACAAATAGGAAATGATTTCCAGGCAGAGGAAAGAGCAATGCAATTTCCTAATGCAATTTCCTAAGACAGGTGTAATTTCTTTGTATGTTCCAGGAACAGGAAAAAAAAAAGTTCATGAGGTGAAAGCATTGTGGACGAGGGAGACACAAGTTGTAGAAGAAATCTGAAGGGTAGGCAGAGGCCAATGAGCACGCACAATCTTAGCTTTTGCTAAGAATTTGGGATCATAAACCACTGCAGGATTGAAAAGAGAGAGACGTACCAGGATCTTTTTTTCTACAATTTTAAAAGACCACTTCAGCTGTTCTGTGGGGAAAGCATTAAAAGAGGAAAAGAGGAGGAGGAGATGGAATTTGGAAGTAGTAGTTCTGGGGCTGTGGCCCAGCTCCCTGGCTTATGTAGGGAAACAGCAGACAGATGGAAGGTATATTTTGGAGGTAGAGCTGACAGCATCTGGTATCCAGAGAACTGGTATGTAGCTGAGGACATTAATCACCTTTTATTTTTCAAACAATATGAACAGGAACTTTTAAGGAAAATAATTTGATTGTTCCCCCACCCATTGTTTTCTTTTCTGTATTACATTTATTTCAACCCATGCAATGTTATTTTTAAATCATCCTTCATTATTTTCTTAATACTGTCATATGTATTATTCATTTGATGCTCATTCCAATCTTAGGAGACAAGCAATGCTGATTTTCTTTCTTTTTTAATTATTTTAAGATTACAGTTGACATCCAGTATTATACTAGTTTCAGGAGATAGAGTGGTTACGTATTTATATAACTTATGAAGTGATCCCCAATAACTCTCGTTCCTACCTGATTCCAGGCTTCATAAAGAAATTGAGCTTTAGATAGGACAAAATGACTCACTCAAGATGGCCTAGCCAGTAAAGCTATCATTTGGGATTTACAGCTCAATCCATCAGGTTGTTTTCCCCAAGTTGAGCACAAGGGAGATGAATCACAAGAAAAGAGTCTCCATTTTGCCCTTTCATTTGCAGTTATTTAGAACTATGTCACCACCACCACCACCACCCAACACACCCTCTTCCAACCCTCTGCACACACCCCTTGCATTTCCATGCCCATTGGAATGGTTCGGGGTAGGAAGGGTGAAGAAATATATTTTTCTATTCCACTTATACTGACAAAGCTGCTAACATATTGAGATTAAGCATTTCCCTCATTACTTCATTTAATCATGCTGTGGCTAGCTAGGAACTCTCTCTTAACTCATTGCTTTGGGCAGAGGTCTACAGAAAAATTTACAGGAGAATGAGCCATTAGGAAAAAGCCTTTGGGAAGTGAGCCTACTCAATAGAGAGAATCAAGAGTAGTCAGTGCTTACCCCAAAACCATCATGAGCTCAAGAGATGAGACTCATGGAGAGATAATTAAAATAGTAAAAGTGGTACTCACTTTAATAATCAAGGCTACTTTCAATTAAGTTAAATATAATGAGTAAAACTTGGTTATCATTGAATACAGCCCACCTAATTCTCAGATAATCTGGTGCATCTAACGCCATTTTCCCCCAAAATCTGCATGTCCATTCTTTTATTTTGCAGAGGGAACAACTGAGTGTTTCTTATCAAAAAGTGTGCTAGATTATTACAGTTTAAAATAATATAGCATTGTACTACATTTATTAATTTTATTACTCATGAATTAATCAATAAATAGTTACTTAGTCCCTTCTATATTCTAAGCACAGCAACGAAGTGATCATATTCTATCAACTCTTGCTTCTCTTCCCATTCAGAAGTCCCTGACCATCTTGCTGTTCCTCCGTCATGCCATGCATACTCCTCAGAACCTTAGCCTTGGCATATGCTGCTCCCGTGTCTAAACTCTTTCCCCAGAATTTCATTTACTCACTCCCACACTTCCTTCAGGTGGTCCTCAAATATTACCCTCCCAATGTGTCTGCCTCTGATTATTCCATCTAAAATTTCACCCCCGTCCCCACTACCACAACCTGTAAACATTTCGTATCTTCCTCAGTCTTCCCCCAAAAATAAGCTTTATAGGGACAGGGATTTTTGTCTTTGTTGTATCTTCTAGACCAGTGGTTCTCAACCTTCCTAAGGCCATGACCCTTGCATACAGTTCCTCATGTGGTGATGACCCCCAATCATGAAATTTTGCTACTGTTATGCATCGTGATGTAAATATCTGCATTTTTCAATAGTCTTAGGCGACCCCTGTGAAAGGGTTGCTCAACCCCCAAAGGGGTCGCGACCCACAGGTTGAGAACCGCTGTTCTAGACCAAGGACAGTACCTGGAACACAGTGGGTACTAATGCACTTTGAGCAAATGAACGCATGAAAAGTATCCATGCATAAAAACACTTGAAGTATGGCCCAGCTGTCTTGGCTCAAGGGTTGAGTGGTGACCTATGAACCAGGAGGTCATACCTAGTGTGGGACATGCAGGAGGTGGCTGATCAGTGATTCTCTCTCATCATTGATGTTTCTATTTCTCTTTCCCTTTCTGACATCAATAAAAATATGTATTTAAAAGCAATCTTGAAGTCTAAAATTGACAATGTGATCACTGCTATGGGAAGGTCAGCAGAGGATGTCAAGAAGCACAGAGAGAAGTCTTTAACTCACAGCAGGAGGGAGTATCAGGGAAGGCTGCCAGGAGGACATGTTGCTCTGAAGATACCCAATGTTGGTTGGGAATTAATCAGGCAAAAAGAAGGATACTGGTTAATTTGCAAAAATTTGACTTAGGTTTGATCATGGCCATGAAGGGAGGAGGATCATGTGCTCGCTCATCTGTACACGTAGCTAGAGCAATGACTTTAATAAGTACACACCCAAACATAAATAAATAAATAAATAACTCAGAAGGAACTTTCGAGTTATCAAGAGACATCATTACACTGTACATCCCTTGAACTGTGATATTTGCACAAGTGAGAGACTAACATGAACTCTTTTTTGGAATATTCATAAAATCACCTTTAGTCTGTATTTGTTCTTTTTTTTGCTCAGGAATCACAAGATCATCATGCAAGGTTTGTTTCTCTCTTACCCTATAATTGTGTTATCTGAAACCTTAGGTGTGTGATCTGAAGCATGTGCTAGAGGTTGAAATTCAGATTTCCTAAATATCTTCCATGTTAGTCCACTTATTAGTAATCACTTATCAAACAAAGGGCAACACTGAAAGAACAATGTAAAGGGAATGCAAGTTTCAAGTAATATTGTAAAGGGTGAAGTAGCAAAAAGTATTTAGAATAATTTTGTAAATAATTAGGTAGCAAAAATACATAATTTGTGTATTGTTATCAAATCTTTCCTTTTACCTGTTTTGCATATAAAAGAGAAAACCCTGGCTCTGCTGTCCTTACCAGCATCCAAGTGGGAACAGCATCTTCCATCAGCGTTGAGAGCAGATTTGTTAACAACCTGAATCAGACTAGCTCAATTCCCTGAGGAACTTCCCAGCGACACTCACTCCTTTCCTTAAATAAAAGGAACTAGAATGGTCCGTGGGGTAAGGAGCAGCAGGGGGAAGTAAAGAAGGACAGCCTTTGAGTGCTGGCTGCCCTGCCACCCTCCATAGGCAGCACACTGTTCTTTGAAATGGAGGTCTTAGTTGCATAAATGCATCTCCCAGTAAAGAATGAATGCTCTTTCTCCAGTGCTAATGGAATAAGGTTCCAATTTCTGCTTAAAGCAACACAGAGAGCATGCCCTTCTGCAGACAGCGTTCTAGCTGTGGGCTGCTCCACCCGGTGCTGCTCCACGCTCAGCTGGTTGCCCTGGTAAATTAGATCTCCCCTAGCAACCCCAACTTTTCCTCAAAACCGTTGTTATAAATCCAAGTTCATATTAAGACAGGATAGCATTTAAATGAAAAAAAAAAGCAACAAAAGTAAGTGCAGATCTTTAATATTTCAGGTTTCAAGAGATTTTTTTTTTTTTTTGCCTCTAACATTCAAATGCTATTTTATTAGAATAGCAGTTCTCAACTTTGCACTTTAGAATTGCCCGGGCACTTTTTAAAAATTAACAATGCTAGCTTCTTCTCCCAAAGATTCTTATTAGTTGATCTGGGTGTACCCTGATTCCTTTTTATTTTATTTTTTTCCTGACATGATCAGACATCAGCAACATAACAGAGAGCACTTGGCTTTAACCCTACCACTTTCTACCCATGTGGCCCCACACATACCTCTTAGCATCCCTGAGCCTTACTGTAAAAGTATTCTCACTGTAAAAGTATCTACTTGTTTTCTGAGTGTGAGCTTCTTTGTTGAAATCAAACAAAATAATAGCTTTTGAAATACTTGGAAAGTACCTTCTAAAATGTAATAATAGCTTTACATGTGATATTTAAGAAATGTGCGGAAACTCAGATATCATTTAAAAATGTGCAGAGGTGGCTATTTATGATCTGTTACTGCCTGACAGCTCTTTTATCTTGGGACTTTAAGCAGGAGGCCAGACCTCAGTTCCACATGTGACCCAAAACAGACCCATCCAGAGGTCCTTCCCTAGGATCCCAGAGCGTTTCTGTGGTTGGTTTTCACTCAGTCCTAGTCCCACACCTGAGATCTGCCTGCCCTGAGATTCATGCTGTGGGCCAGTCTGCAGAGATGTCCCAGTGCCTCTGGATTTCCTAGCTTCTTTCTCCACCTTCTTTTTTTATCCATTGCAAATACCCTCTTTTACACTAACTGAAATGATTCCGCCTTGACCCTTAACAGCTCATTTCCTCGCTATTTCCTCAAAGACCCAGGTTCCCTGCAGACTTGGGCAGTCTGAGAAGGAGAAGAGAAGGCAGCTAAACCACCACCTCACGCCTTAAGGCTGTCTTGTCCTCCTTTCTTTTTCTTCTTTTTTTAATCCTCACCCAAGGATATGTTTTCATTGATTTTTAGAGAGAGAAAAGGAGAGAGAGAGAGAAAGAGAGAGAGAATAATTTGCATCCCATATACACCCTGACTGCAGATGGAACCCACAATCTGAGTATGTGCCCTGATCGGGAACCAAACGCACAATCTATTTTGGCCTATGGGAGGATGCTCCAATCACTGAGCCACCTGGCCAGGGCTCCTTTCTTTATCCTGGGCTTCTCTGAGCAAGTGGTCCTATGCCCCTTTGCATGGCGGACATGCTTTTTAAAAACATGCCCAAGAAGAGAGATGATGACCTCCTAGAAACAGAGGTCAGGATAAATCAGGATCTTTATCGGTATGTGAACTATTCAGTCCAAGAAGGAAGGCTGTGGATATGTTAGAAGTGTTTTTCCTGGTTCTGGCCTTGGATCCATCTCTGTGTGACCTTGGGCAAATAGTGTAACCTCTCTGAGTCCAGGCATGAACACCTGTACATGGAATTCATAGTTAATTGTTTTAAACAACTCAGAGTGCTATAAGTCAAGTTCTTTATAGGTAGCAGATTTTTTAAAATGTTGACTAATGAGGCTGAAGACGAGAAAGAAGAAATGGGCCTGTACACATAGTTTGAACAATGATCTTTTGTTTCGTTTTGTTTTAATTTAATTGATTCCAGTAGCTGTTTCAGATGTTTTGGAAGCAAATGTTTTTCCAATCAATGTTCAGTGCCCGCACCTACTCAGGGGATAGTCAGGGCACAGAGCTGTGGATTGTTAGGATCTTCCAATTTCATGGATCTTTTGTTCTTCTTACAAAAGGAATTTACTTTGTGCCAAAGAGGGTTTACCATTAATAGGCTGTGCTCATCTTTTTTGGAGAAAACGTTTCTTTCTCATCATTCTGTTGCACATGTGTGCACACATGTACACACACACACACACACCCCTGGGTTAATTATTGTTAATTTTATTGCCAGGACAAAGGCAGAAAGCTTTAGGACCGCCCATTGTTATCCATCCAAAGGCCTCATTCTAAACTTGTGCTCCTACAAAAGTTTGCCTTTATGGGCTGTGGAGCTCTGTTAGGAGGAGAGAAAAAGAACATGCCCTCCATGGTCAGCTTCCACAGGTACAGTTTTGTCAATTTTGATGCCAACCTGGAGAGAACACATCTTACATTCTCCACTCGCTAAGGCCTGATCTGCAAAGATCGATCTAAATCTGATAGCAAGAATGTGGTGTGATTAGTGACGAACTCTCCCCACCTCTCCTGATATTTGCCTGGGTCAAACTCGTATTGATTCTCACTGCTGTTTGGCAAGATGGTGCTGTAATTACAGAACAGACACTGAGGAGTGTGGGTACTGAGAGGAAGTGCCCATGGGGCTCTTTTGTCTGAACTTGAATGGAAATAGAGGGTAGGATAGTCATGAATTTGGGAGATGTGTATTTTTCTTAGGACACGGTTCGTATTTGAAGGGACCTGCGGAAAGGAAAGAGGTTTAGGATTGAACATGAGGGGTTACATGGGCTAAGCTTTCCCAATATGAAGCAAACAGCTGGGCGTCCACACAGGCACACAACAGGAGGACTTGGAGTTTCAGGTTGATTTTCCAGGTGTGTCTGTGGACATAACAGCTCATGTGCCTGACAGATGAGTTGGGCTTTCATGAGTTTTGAGGCCTTAGACAAGTTATTCACCATTTTAAAGCTTCATTCTCAGCCTGGCTGGTGTGGCTCAGTGGTTGAGTGTCCCACCCATGTGCCAGGTCCAGGAGATCACCATTTCATCTCCCAGTCAGGGCACATGGTGGGATTGTTGGCTCAATCTCCAATGTGGGGCATGCAGGAGGCAGCTGACTGGTGTTTCTTTCTCATCTATGTCCCCCTCTCTCTCTGAAATCAATAAAAACATAGCAATAATAAAAAAATTTCATTTTCTAAGGTGAGACTGTAATACTACATGGCAGGCATATTTTACCTGAGAGGAGAGTTTTTAAGTTATATTCATTCAAAAGGCACATAATTCAGACGTTCTGAAAGCAAATGCTTTTCTAACCAATGTTCAGTGCCCACACCTACTCAGGGGATAGTCAAGGCACAGAGCTGTGGATTGGAAGGACCTTCCAACTTCATGGATCCTGAAAAGTGGGGCCTTGATTAAAACTGGAGCCAGCCAAGACCGGTTTGGCGCAGTGGATAGAGCGTCAGCCTTTGGACTGAAAGGTCCCAGGTTCGATTCTGGTTGGGGGCATGTACCTTGCTTGTGGGCACAACTCCAGTAGTGGGTGTGCAGGAGGCGGCTGATCGATGTCTCTCTCTCGTCGATGTTTCTGAATTTTTATCCCTCTCCCTTCCTCTCTGTAAAAAATCAATAAAATATATTTAAAAAAACCCAAAAACTGGAGCCAAGCTGCCTGAGTTTAAATTCTACTTCCACTTCTCACTGTGTCCTCATATGCAGAATGGGAAAAATCATAGTCCTGCAACATTGGATTTTTCTGTGAAAAATAAAGGGGATGATATCTATGAAATGCTTAGGGTTCGATAAGTACTAGCTTTCACTATAACAATTATTTTTTTCTAGCGAAAGTGGCACACCTGCATGTTACCAAAGAGTAAATAATCTTTAAAATTCTCCAGGCTTGTCATTTCAATTAGACAATTCTTCATACTCTTTAAAATCGGGAGACATTTGCTATATTTCAAATTTTGTAAATAAAGTTGGAATGTGGTGATCATTTTATATTACATTCTTTTAAATTTGCATAATTAAAATTTGCATGATTTGAATTTCCATAAAATGTAAATAGCCATGGATCTCACTGAGTTATCATGAGCATTAAGTATGCTAATGTATACCAGTCTTACTCAGCCCAGGGCCTGGAATTATTAGTAATAATGATCTTCAGGCAGTGAGAACGGAGATTGGGCACTTGGGATAATTACTGTTTTTTTTATTATATCTTTCAATAATTCACCCAATAAATGTCTGTTCTTTTCCATGCTGTCTCAGAACTGATTTAGGAGTGTGAAAGAGAAACTTTGTAATTGTTGTCTATATATCCCTGTCAGAAGGTATTTCAGGAAAGTATAGCAAACTCACAAATCCTATGAGTCTCTCTTCAAAAAACTACATGAGGGTTGCTGCTATCTGGAATATTGTTCTTATCTTTACAGCTTGGGCAAAAAGCTTGTCACATTTTAGGTTTTAGACATAAATGTCTTTGTATGTGAGAAGTTGATTTAAAAAAAAAATCTTCAGGATTCCTGCTTTCTATCTCATACTGTCCTGACCAATGGATATCAGTTTGTAGTATGGACTATAAAATCAACTTATTCACTGTGGACAAAAGTCTGTTGAGGTTTATGCTAGAGTCAAAGGGAATCCTGACTGTCTCCACCTTCCCCAAATGAAATTCTATCTATCTATCTATCTATCTATCTATCTATCTATCTATCTATCATCTAACTACTATCTACGAATCTATCACATATTTTTTTTTCATCTATTCATTTACCAAACTTACATTAAAGCTCTACTATATATTAAATGCTTAAATACTGCTAGTTTCTGGATAAAAATAGTGAATGAATCATAGGCTTTTAGCATAAATACAGTCCAAATTGGGAATGATTGATGGTCAATTAACATAGGAAGGAATAAGTGAAGTAATAAGAAATAATATGAAAGCCAGGGGATGACCACTTAACTTGGTCTTGGGAATGAAGTCAAGTTAATTAGTAGAAGTTATATTAGAGCTACTTGGAAAACAATAACTCTTGAAGATCCCAGAAAAACACTTTTTAAAATTTATTTGTTAATCCTCATCCAAGAATATTTTTCCATTGATTTTTTTAGAGTGGAAGAGAGGGAGGGAGGGGAAGAGAGAAGGAGAGAGAGAGAGAGAGAAAGCGATTACTCAGGAGCATGTGTAGATGACCCTTGAGTGCAAATTGGATAGAAATCTGACTGACTCCCTGTAATTAATAAATTATATTGAATTGGCAAGAATATGGACAGGAAGTTGGAAGGATCTTGAGTGAGTTGTCTTCTAATCAGAGTATCTAAACAGGCTGCTGCTTAAATATGGTTGGTTTTGTTCTCTCAGAATGAGGCAAGTACAGTCAGTCAGTCAACAGGGAAATATTCCAAGAAACTTCATCCTGATGTTAAACACTCTGCTTCTGTAACCATAGCCAATGAGTTTCATTATCAAGATAACTTCCAGATCCTTTTGAAGTTCCTAAGTGTGACGATTGGGTGTGAAATGTTCCTCCTTCAAACCTTATTAGGATATTGGCACATTACCTGTCTGATGTGAAAAAAAAAAAAAAAAAGAGAGAGATAACTTCCCTTTCTGAAGAATGGTATACCCTATAACAACTTCTAATTTATGGTAAATAGGAACACCCTATTTAGAGACAACCTAAAGTTTGAGATTTCTCAGCAGAATATAATCATCTATATAATTTTAATCTAAAATTAAAATTATAATCATCTATATAATTTTCTTTTCTGAGCACAGTTCTCTTTTATAAGATAAAAGTTCTCTTTCAAGATACCTCTGAAAATGTTACCTTCTTCTCAATCTGGAAATCCAACAATTTGTTTGATTTTCTGGCCACACTGAGAGTGTTTTTCCCCCACACCTCTTGTCACAGGGATCTGAAAAGGCACTTCAGACCGAAGGATGTAATAGTAGACAACCTTGCAAATAAATTTCTCGTGCCATGTTTCATTAATACCGTTCAGCGACAGCAGCAAGGAGCAGTGTCAGAGTGTAATTTCACTTACAAAGTCAAGCAGAAAATGAATTTCTCACTGTAGGGTTCTGTATCGGAGCATGACTGTTCAGAGGCCAGATTCTGAAATCACTGGAGCCAGTTCAGAGGAGCTTTAAATTACCACAAAAAAAGGAAAACAATTTGCATCACTGAACTGCAGCAGGAATAGGAGTGGATTTTACATGCCATCCAACCTTTGAAGAAGTTGTTTCATAAAAGACAACTTTAAAGCTATTATAATGCTACACTAATCCTAATGTTCTGAATCGCCGCTAATATCCTACCAGTTTTCACTTAAGTTGTTTAAAGATGTGTAGGGATATTCCCGTTAGTGATGAGGGGGTGATAAATAATGACTGAAAATTGGTACACACTCCAGGTCCCACAAGGTCTACTAGGAAGCCCCGCAGAACTCTCCCTGAGGTTCTCTTACAGCACAAAGAATTCTTTCTGGACAATCCCAAGGAGAAGGTCTTAGTCTTTGAATTCCATAGTCTCCTGAATTAAAACCTCAATTCTGCCATATACTGGCAGTGTGACCTAAGAGAGTTGGGCAAACATTCTGAGTCTCAACAATCTTATTTGGGAAATGGAAAAAACAAAACTTTTTAACAATGTTTTTGTTAAGATTCATAAGCTGGCATACATAAAATACTAACATAATACCTTACTGGAGCCTATTTACCTCTTGTGGAGTCTTTTCATATACAGTGGTACCTCGAGATACGAGTGCCCTAACATACGAGATTTTTGAGATAAGAGCCGTCGAGTGAGCGATTTTTGCTTTGAAATATGAGCAACATTTGAGATATGAGTAATTGCACGGATCGGCAGGCTGCACATGACCTACCAGTTTCCCACGCCTCAAGATTACGGAATGAATTAAACTCGTATCTTGAGGTACCACTGTATATCAGAGCAGTTAGACCTGCCATTTATCAGGTTGCTTCAACAGGTGAGTGCTTTGGCCCCCAGGAAAAATGAGGCAGATGCAATCTCCATTCACCCAAGGACAGACCATGAAAATGGGGAATAAATGATCAAAGTCAAGAGAAAAGAAGGCAAAAATAAGATAGATTGAGAATCTATAATAATAAAAGCATAATATGCTGATTAGATGACCTTCTGGATGAAGCTGGGGCTGGAAGGGAAGCCCAGGTCCCGGGTGCCTTTGGGAAGCTGGTGACAGCAGCTGGGGGAAGGAAGGCCTATCTATTCTTGCATGAATTTTGTACAATGGGACTCTAGTATAATATATGAATGTTCTCATTAAGATTCATTATGCTGACGTTTGCAAAATTGAGTGATTGAGTGATATTGACCACATAATCTGTACCATGAGTTTTAGTGACTCTTTTCAAAGTTTCTGGATTCTGAAACTGTACAGGGTAAACCTGGATGGCAAGGTCCCTTCCTTTCTCAACAGCTAGATATATAGGGTTCCAGATTTCAGCTGTCCTTCTCTGTAACTTTCTTTTCCCAATTGGTTTGACAAAATAACATTCAAATAATTCCAGTTCTTTTTGCCTTGTCTTTTCTGATTAGGTTGTTTTCTTTTCTGCTGCATGTCACAAAATATAGATCAAATTGCAGTGGCATCACTGTAATCTGTTCTCCACATAGGCAGTCACGGTGATTTAAAAATAAAAAAAATCAATAGAGGAATCATGTTTCCCTGTGTAAAACCTTCATATTGATCCATTAGCATGAAAAATAAAAATTAAGCCCAGCTGACGTGGCTCAGTGATTGAGCATTGACCTATGAATCAGGAGGTCACAGTTTGATTCCTAATCAGAACACAAGCCTGATTGTGGGCTCATTCTCCAGTGTGGGGCATGAAGGAGGCAGCCGATCAGTGATTCTTTCTCATCATTGATGCTTCTATCTCCTCTTCTTCCTTCCTCTCTCTAAAATCTGTAAAAACAGCCAAAACCGGTTTGGCTCAGTGGATAGAATGTTGGTCTATGGACTGAAAGGTCCCAGGTTTGATTCGGGATAAGGACATGTACCTTGGTTGTGGGCACATCCCCAGTAGGGGGTGTGCAAGAGGCAGCTGATCGATGTCTCTCTCTCATTGATGTTTCTAACTCTCTATCCCTCTCCCTTCCTCTCTGTAAAAAATCCCTTTGCCTCCATACTCTAGAGTGGGCTTCCTCAGAGCCTTGATTGGCCAGGTCCTTGTGGTCATTCAACTGCTAGGGCATGAATTTATATCTTAGAAGGACTTTCTTTAATCTAAATTAGTCACTCTCTCCCTTTCACTGTTTTATTTTCTTCTTAGGTTGAGTCAACTGTGAACTTATTTGACCTACCTGTTTATTTTCTTTAGGCCCTCTGTCTCTAGTCTTCTTCTTCCCCTCTGAAATTCAAGGTCTCCCTACCTGGAACAGCATGTGCCATTTACTCAATGAATGAATACAATGAATGAAATTTTTTCTTTCTATTGTAAGCATTCTTGCTAGAGTTTTTGTCTTCAGAAGGACTGATTCACAGATACTTAAATCAGAAATAGTCTAGTGAAAGAACAAAAAACTAGTTACCCCAAACTTATTACCCCCCCCCCCATAATAGTAAAAGGGCTTTGGCGTGAGATCAGAGGATCTGAATTCTAGCCAATGATCTTGTATGAGTGATTTGAGATACTTCAGGCAAGTCATTTCACCTCTCTACATTTCTGTTTCTTTATATGTCAAAGAGGAACTAGAAGATTTCTGAAATGTCTTCAGTTTCTAATATTTTATCATTGTCAATGGAAATATTAGATGTGGGTAGTCTGACATAGTAAATATTATAAAATTTTACATGAGGTTGAGTTCATGGACAGGTAAGCTATTTTTGAAATCTCTGATCTTTGCTTTAGGTTTATGTCATATAAGTTTTTTTTTTAAAATCCTTAATTCCAAAATGGATAAGGAATTCTACCTGTCTCCCGTTTTTTTTTTTTTTTTTTTTAACATATTGCCAATAATTGTGATCCCAAGCTTTTATTTCACGCCATAGCACGCTAAACTAATTGTCTTGGGTAGATAATTAGTAGCTGTTCTGATTATCTATTGCTTTATGGCCAATCACTTCAAAATCTAGTGGCTTAAAAGGACTATTTCTTTAGGCTCATGAATCTGCTCCATTAGCTAAATGACTGGCTACATTTGTTTCCTGCCATGTGTTTTAGCCGGTGTTTAGTCTCACCATAGCATATATGCTTTGTGCCTGCTGGATAAATTTTGAGGTTTTTCATAGGGAAAGATTTCTTTTGAAACTCTACACAATGCACATACATCTGCTGCCTGACTCCTGATATCACCATAGGGCCTTGCCTGTGCAGGTACATCTCCTAACAGGTCACAGTGATGGTGATGGTCTGCTCTTGGCATATGTTCATCCCACTGGCTTATGTAAGCACCAGATGGCTCTTATCCATAGTTGGCAACTCGAATTCTTTAAAAAAAAAAAAGTTCATGAAAACCTTAAGGGTGTATAACACTTATACCAAAATTCTTACTTATACAAATCTATCACTTAAAGTTGCTAACTCCTAGGAAGAATTGAGAGTTTATTTTTTAAGTAACCAAGTAAACTGGGAACAACAGGAGCCATTATCTCCCTAACAAATTCTCTGTTTAAATTCTTAGATTTATTAAGAACATTAGTTTATAAACTGTGAGAGGCATTCTGTTTATCATCTCTCTCTTATGAACTCGTACCTCATTTTCATGGATGTTAATTAAATGCCTCATTTTACTCTGAAACTTAATAGTGCAGTAAAGTAATTAGTATTTATTTTTATTCTAAAACTATTTTTTATGTAAAGTGTAAAACACAGCATCTTTTTGCTTTTTGCTTTTCTAATTTTCCAGTTCAGGCACAGGCAATTGAAGGGAGAAGCTAGGATCTGCCAGTCCCAATGTTTTCTTGCACATTTTAGTTGTATTGTTGATAACTCATGAAGAATGTACAATTTGGACCCTTTATATATACAATAGTTACCTTGCATTATTCTCCCTACCATACTTTACAAATATTTCAAGTGACCAAAAGCACTTAAAAATCAAAAGGAAAATAAAACACAGCAAGATCGAACCACGTTTGCCTGGCATACTGGTATACAACGTAGGGTACCATTAGCTACTGTTAATGTAGCCATAATATAACCCCAGTATAGGAAAGACTAAACACCAGCTAAAAACCCTGGCAGTTAATGATGTTATCTTAGTTGCAATGCTTATGATAAAAAATTTAATATTTCTTTATTTGATGATAGCAATCCTTTGGAAGTACAACTGAAATCTAATATTAACTACATTTTAATATCTCCTGCAGATCCATATGTTTCCTTCAGATGGAATAATTTCTTTATTCTTTTGACACACCAAATTGCAATAAAATTTTAAAGATACCCCTTTTTTTCTTTGATATACAATAAAGTCACATGCTGTTATTGAGATTCTTGGTTAAAAACATGGTAGATCCTGGCCAGCATGGCTCAGTGGTTGAGCATTGACCTATGAACCAAAAGATCATGGTTTGATTCCTGGTCAGGGCACATGCCCAGGTTGTGGGCTCGATCCCCAGTGTGTGGCATGTAGGAGGCAGCCAACCAAATCATTAATGTCTCTATATCTCTCTCCTACCTTCCTCTCTGAAATAAAATATATATATATATATATATATATATATATATATATATATATATTAAAAAAATAAAAATATGGTAGATTTTTTTAAGGGTAAGAAAGTACTTTAAAGCATTGATTTTTGACTTGGGTCTCAGTTGTGATTAGATGGACATACAAGCATACATTATATATATATATGTATATATGTGTATATATATATATGGCAACTCTATTTTTTATTTTTTTAATTTAAATTCTTTACTCTTAAAAATATTACATATGTCTCTTTTTCCTCCCATTGACCTCTTCTGGGCCACTCCCACCCCAGAGCACATGCCCTCACCCTCTAGTGTCTGTGTCCATTGGTGATATTTATCTGGATGCTTACAAGTCCTTTGGTTGATCACTTAACCCTATTCTTAAGGTAATAATGTTTTCCTCATTTACATTCTAGATTTATGCTTCATTAGATCATTTTAAATAAATCTGTTTTGGTTCTCTTTCTTGGCCCTCAGTGTTTCTCCAACAATTGACTTAAAAATGGTGCTATTGATTTAGTCCACTGACCCCATTTGACTCTAAGACTCACTGCGTGAGCAAATGTTCCAACTCTTAATGTTTTCCCCTTAAGGCACAAGAAAAACATTTTGTCACCAAATATGCTAGACTCATGAAGATTAAATAAAACCACATTTTACTGGTTTAAAAGAAAAGAAGCACAGCTTCCACAGAAACATGAAGGGCTTTTATGTCTTGCACACAATTTCACAGCAAAGTAAATCAGATCATTACCTTAGGTCTTTATTCTCTCCTGTTATAAAAACAAAACCTCTCTACAGAGACACCACATAGTGCACAACACATCCTCAGATCATGCTCTTTGCAAACCTGGAAGGAGTGTGGGGCTCAGGATGTCTGATGATGTTAGCTAACATTTTTTTGAAACCAAAAATGAGAAAGCTCTTGTCAAACATGGAAGTTTCAATCAAATGCTTCTCTCTGTTCCATCTCAAATTCCCACTAGAATGACCTCAAAGAAATGAATAAGAAAGGAATAAGGCTGCAAGAACAGAGAACTGGAGAGGAGGACAACAGCAGGAGACACTCAGGAAGCTGAAACCTAGCAGGGTACAGGGTGGATACTAAGGAGAAATCAATGCCCCTTGCTCCACCCTGGAATGTTCTAGGAACTGGAGAACCAATGCAATATGGATAAAGGCACGAGGCTGAAGAGAAACATTAGTTAATTTAATGTATAAGGTGCTTACCATTCTCACCTTCTGTAAGCAGCTCTCCTCATTCTTGAAAAAAAAATGCAGAGGTTCATTGCAAAGAAAAATGGAAAGTGTTGAAACTTTAGACACATAGTACTGATAAAGTCTAAGGTGAAGAAAACAAAATAAAAAACAGGGAGATTACATGAAATGAGAGGTCTCTGAATTGACCTTTCTCCAGGTCCTCAGAATAGCAGAATCAAAGCTTTTAATTGCCCAAAAAGAAGATGATAGAATTCTCTAGACACTAAAGAGTCTCTCAATAAAATCTACAGACAGCGACATTTGGAGTGTCACAATAAAAGGCTATATATGAATGGCAGACTGAAATTGTGTTAAATCTGTTCTATTATAGACCTTTTGAAATATAGTATCACTGATAAAGGCTTTTTAGCTCAGCTACTAAAGGTGTTAGTTTTATAATTGAAGTCAAAGAGTGCTGATTCAGCCCAGGTGGCATGGGTCAGTGGTCGAGAGCTGACCTATGAACCAGGAGGTCACAGTTCCATTCTTGGTCAGGACATATGCCCGAGGGAGTGAGAGAGAAGGGGTTGTGGGCTTGATCCCCAGTGTGGGGCATGCAGGAAGCAGCCAATCAATGATTCTCTCTCATCATTGATGTTTCTATCCTTCTCTCCCTCTCTTTCCCCCTCTGAAATGTGTGTGTGTGTGTGTGTGTGTGTGTGTATGAAATGTGTGTGTATGTGTACGTATACACACCCACATATACATATATATGTATATACACACACACACACTAGAGACCTGGTGCATGAAAATTCATGCAATAAAGGGGGGTCCCTCAGCCTGGTCTGCCCTCTGTCACTGTTCAGGAGCCCTCAGGGGTCAGAGGTAACCTGGCAATCAGGGGAAGATGGTGTCCTATCATATGTCTGCTGTTGCCACTGCCGGCAGTGCAAGCCTCGGCTGGCCCTGGGCGACTAGGCAGCCACCACCTGAGGCTTGCTTGCGCTCCAAGCTGGCCCTGGGTGGCTGGGGGACTGAGAGGACTGGGGGACTCTGGAGGCAGGCACAGAGTGGCCAGGCCTGCCTGGGGTGGGCCCAGCCTTGCTGCGCACCTGCCACCCTGGCGGGGCTGAGGGGACTGGGCACTGCCATTTTGTGGCTGTGGCACTGCCATCTTTGAATGAATTGCAGTCAGCATATTTCCTCCTTATTGGCTGTGGGTGCCACCATCTTTGAGGGGGGGAAGTCAATTAGCATATTCCCTCTTTATTAGATAGGATATATATATTAAAAGTGTTGATTCATTCCATGTGAGAAATATCTGAACCATTGTGAAATAGATGAGTAATGGGTTTATGATGTGTTTTTTGGGGGGTCTCCCAGAAACAAATCCTGAGACAGGATTAAAAGAATGGAAACCTATTTGGAAGATAATCTTGGAGATCACTAGGAGGAGAATGAGGAAGTTAGAGGAGGAAGACAGCCAATAAACCAATAAACAGTTTGCTATTAATCCAATTCCCACTCTGGGCAAATGAAACCTAATCCTTCTGGTATCATGGAGCCAGTGGAGGACACACTTCAGAGTTATCCTTCTTGAGATGGGAGAGAGCTGGGTTTTTCATACAATGCCTCTAATCCTGCATTGCTGGAGGGCTGATCCAGGGGACCATTCTCTCTCTGGCACATCCAAACTGCCATGTAAGCAGCAAAGAGCTCTAAGAGCCAGGGAAACGTTTAATGTAAGGTAGGGATGCAGTTGGAAGGATATCAGATTTGCAGAGTGGAAAGTGCTAGGTAATTTGGGTGGTGCACCAACATCACCTATTACACGCAATGAATTGTTAATTTTCTTCAATTTGCTACATGGATTATGATCTATTTGGGCCCCACAGATGGTTAAAGACTATAACAATACACAACAGGATTCTTTATTTTTTTTTTAAATAAATAGATGACCTTTGTATAGGAGTCCTAATGAATCTATTCAAGTTTGCACAGAAAAGACCGCTTTTAATTATTTCCTGTGAAATTTTCCCAATATTTAAAAGTATATTTTAAACAATCTGATCATAAACTTTCTCTTCTCTTAACTAGATCCCATCTTTATTTCCTGAAAAATAATATTTAAGATAAAAGATGATGCTGGTCCCAACACTGCCTTTATTTTAAATGTATTTTTATTAATATCAGAGAGGAAGGGAGAGGGAGAGAGAGAAATATCAATGATGAGAAGAATCATTGACCAGCTGCCTCTTGCACGCCCCCTACTGGGGATTGAGCCCACAATCGTTGGCATTTGTCCTTGACCAGAATTGAACCTGGGATTCTTTAGTCTACAGGCTGACGCTCTATCCATAGAACCAAATAGGCTAGGACCTGCCTTTATTTTAAAACAAAAACCTTAGAATCTCTTTATATAAATACAGGCAGGGTCTGAGGGTAAAACAAAACTAGAGGAGGAAAGGAATATCCCTTAGTAATACTGGGCCAAGATATATACAGCACAATCAGTTAAAAGTCATTGCAGGTTTTGAGGTTGGAGCAAACAGTCTACCTGGAAAAGACTGATTTCTTATGGCCCCAGCACACATAAGACACATCAGATTTTTAGCTGAGAGCAATAGTGTTTTCAGAACATGTGCCTGTATTTATTTGTCACTGATTACACCCTAAGTTAGCATTGGGTTATTTTTCATTATAGCCAGGCAGTGTTTCTATATTTCTCAAAATGAAATTTATTATTTGAATTAGCTGATGCTTGGCTTGTTTTGTTTCTATATTTTGAGGCAGGATGTTAGAAGATTATCTCATGAAATATTTTGAAGTGTTACAAATGTTTGGAGTTATTCACATCTTCATCATTTAAAGGCTATTCCATAAACCTTTTTTTTTCTTTTCCATTTGCTAAATTAATTGCCTGTTTTGCATTGGAATCATTATTTCAAAAAATAAATAACTTCTCTCAATTCATTCCAGGTACTTTTCCAGGTACAGAATTATATTCGTTCCCCTCCCCATTTTTTTGGCTTAATTTGATATTCCATAAGAGGGTGTGTTTAAAGTGTTTTATTGTATTATTTATTTTAATAACACAATAAAACAAAATCAATGACTCCTCTCCAATGAACTCAAGGTGGTTTTTGTTTTTTTTTAAAGAAACAATTCATTAAGGTGTTCTTATAAGAAGAGACAACAGAGACCCCTCCTTTATCTTTGGTTTTCTGCAGTTTGACTATGTTGTGATTTATTGTGCTTCTCTTTTAATTTATCTCACTTACGGTTTATGTGATAGTATGAGCAACAAGGCAGATATCACAGAATAAATAGCTCAACAACAGACCCCTATTTAAATAGATAGTCCTTTGACCTTATGAAAAGGGTCCCACTGAAGGGGAAGTGGGAACAGGTGGCCTTTTTAATAAATGGTGCCAGGACAATAGAATACCCCATGAGAAAATGAAATCTTGACAATAACTTATAACACCCACATACAAATGCACACATACATGCATGCACACACACATACACTTTGATAATTGGAGCTGCACTATATAGGAATAGCACCTAAAAAAGTGGAATTTTATGCTAGTGAGGGGCAGGTGGGGGGGAAGGCCAGTGGTAGAACAGTCCTTTGACAGGTTGAAGAATGAAAAAGATAGAGCCAATAAGATAGAGGAAAACAGAGAGTATGACATGATCCTTCCACATCCTTCAAGTTTTTATTAAAATTAGGAAATTCTGAGTATGATTTAATTTCAGGGGAAATGGCTACAGGATTTACACCCGTCTGCTGATTGGCATAGGTCTGAGACAATAAGTATGCAATGATGCATGAATGTAACCTCAGAAAATATGAGGAAAGAAGTATTGGAAGTTATTGGAAGATTCTGAAATGAAATTGCAATTGAGATTAATTAAGTTTTCCATGTACATGAGGCTATAGCAGATGTTCAGACTCCATTCATTGCCCAGTTCCTATCACATTAGCTGGCATAAGGTAGGCACTCAATATAGGTACAGGGTATGTTAAATTGAATCACTGCTGAGAAACTGAGTAAAAGAAAGCATTCCATCCTCGTTTACAATGACCAGTGGATTCTGGAAAATGAATTGTTGAATGAATTCATCCTCTTAGTCCCTTTTAGTCCAAACAAATAGTGCATTCACTGATATAACATCTTTTAAAAAAACTTTGGATCTTCTGTTTTATCTCAGGGATTGATTTCAGTTGACAAGTTGTTCCTCCATGAGTCTTTTCTAGATAATTTCATCTCTATTTTTGGTTTCTTTTGGGATGGCTGAGGGGATGCATAATTTACACACCTAATCACTTCAAAAAGCCTCCTATGAGGCTGACTATTGTGCCCTTTTATCTCTTTCAAGGATTTAAAAAAAGACTGTGTGCCACACCCTTGGATTTCTCTTTAGAGCATACCTTCCTGACAGGGAATCTCCTAATGATTGACATTTCTAATTTAATAAGTTCAAAACTGAACTATTGATCCACTTCATCAAACCTGCCCCTCCCAGAGATTTCCTCGTTTCAGTGGATGGTGATTTCATCCCTCCAGTTGCTCAGACCAAAATCTTGGAATCAATGCCAACCCCATTCTTTCTCTCATATCCTACCCATTATGACTTTCTGTTGGCTATATTCTCAAAACCTGATGGCTTATCCCCATTTCTACGGCTACCACGTGGTGTCAGCTCCCCATCATCTCTGAACTCTAATTGGACCTTCTCATGGAAGCTTAAGAAAAGTCATTCTCCTATCTTTCCTTTCTGGCCAGACCCACCCTCTCTCCTGTGGCTCATTAAAATACACTAGCTTTTATTCCATTTATAACTACTATTTTGTAAACTGTATAAAGTAAATTGGCAACCTTTTCCTGGCTGGTATTATCATTGGAGAATCTAAAGCATTAAACATCGGTCATAAAATGATCACAGTGTACACAGGAAATCTGCCTACAAAAACATGAGGGTGATTTAAATGTTCCGTGGCTGGTTGAGTTCCCATACCTTATCACATGCCAGGTAGAAGTTTGCTCCATAGAGTCCGGTTCCCTCTCTCCCCTAATGAAGAAGTGGTAAATCCAGGCGGGGTTGGAACTAGAGTGAGGCCAATGAGGTGTGTGCAAAAGTTAAGAGGGTCCCAAGAGCTGTGTAGCGAAGAGAAATACTAATGTCATGTACCATTTCAAGAGCAACAAAGCCGTAAACTGTGGTTCTTGGCATAACTACTTCCTTTTGTCAGTGATATTTAATGAGAAGAGAACTCTTCATTTCTGAGGGAGAGCAGTAGGGCTCTGCGGGCAAGCTGACCAGCAGTCTCTGTACCTGTAATCGAATCCCACCAACAAGCATCACCTCCCCAATGACCCTCATGCAATGGAAAGGAAATTAATTGGCTTGGGATGCTAATGACCACTACCCTGGGGCAAGACTTGTAAACTCTCCTCATCCATGAAATTAAAACCTCAGATTCCATCATCCTCAAAGGTCTTATTCTTCTAAAATTCTACAAAATATATTTTCTGAACATTCTCTGTGTACTTAGTCATTGTTCTCTGAATCATCTGCAATCATACTTTTCTTTTTTTTTTTCCCCAACCAAGTTCCTTTCATCCTTAGCTTAAAATTTGCAGTTGGCGATTTCATCTTGATACATTGTAGTTAAAGCGTACCCCAGAGCACCACTGCTCCGGGGTACGCTTTAACTACATTGCATCAAGATTCTTCCCGCAGAATACTGACCTACTGGCATCTCCCAACAGCACTCTCTGGCTCTTCTTTTTGTGTGATGATCAGGTGTATGCTAGAATCCTCTGATTCTGTTCCTTTCATTCTGCTTTTACATCCTGTCCATAAGTCTGCCCAATAAGGACAACTCTACATTGGAGGCTCCTGGCTAGCATCCTTGTTCTGCTCTGAAGGTTAGACCAAAGTGAATAGACACAAAGCAGAGAGATTTACAGGACCAAAAGGAAGAATGTGGAAGAACTCACTCAAGCAGGTGAGATACTCCTTCCCTGAAGAGCTCCCATCCTGGCTCTGATGAGTGGAATCAAAGCAGGGAGTAAGATCGGAAATTGGGACACATAGAGTTCAACCCTTTTGAGCATTGCAGGCTCATTCCAAAATTTCATCCAGGCTGTGTGGGGTGCAGATGGCTCTCTAAAAACCTGTTAGTTTGCCATTATTTTAACCATGTGAAGACTAACTGAGAAGACAATGTTAATGGAGGTCCCCATCCTCAAACATATCAGCTTTTCTCCACCAATAAGTTTATTTCTTCCTCAAACATTTAATGAATTGTGTGGATACTAATAGAAACCACTCAATGGTCTCATTTCTTTTTTTTTTTTTTAAATATATTTTATTGATTTTTTACAGAGAGGAAAGGAGAGGGGTAGACAGTTAGAAACATCCATAAGAGAGAGACATCAATCAGCTGCCTCCTGCACACCCCTTATTGGGGATGTGCCTGAAACCAAGGTACATGCCCTTGACTGAAATTGAACCTGAGACCTTTCAGTCTGCAGGCAGATGCTCTATCCACTGAGCCAAACCGGTTTTGGCTATTGTTCTCATTTCTAACAAAAAAAGAAAGGTAACCATTCAGCTCAAATTAGCTTTTCATTAACCAATAGCAATCTCAATTTTCCACACGTTTCCTGTCAAAACATTTTCCATTCACCACTCGAACAATGTGAGAGCTGGGACTGGTTGCCTAAGGGCATGCATCTTGTACTAACTCCAGTGGCCAATAGGCAAAGAGCCAATTAATCCAGTATCATTTGTCAGTAGCATTGGTCTTGGGAATATCTCTTCCTCCCCACCCAGAATGGTATTTGACAGGTCATTAGTCTTCAGGTGACCTTTACATACAACCCCTGACCCCCTAATCGGCCCCAACCCTTCTTCATGAATGTAGAGCCTGGCCCCATCCATCTCCACAAGCCATTCCTGGGAGATTCCCCAAAAGGAGGATGAAAGAAACTAAGGATAATAAGCTGTTAAGGCAAGAACTGGGGTTCCCTAGGAAGAAATTAATTAACAGAAAAAACTATCTAGATGTTATTTAATATTAATAGTTCATGTATTAAAATTAATTCAACACAAGTTTTTCTTATTTTTAATTCTCATTCATCTTTTTTGTAAATGTATTTTGTAAATACATTTATAATGTAGCAAAATATAAAACTCAGTTTTAAAGGGACTTCAACTAATATTGTCCTATTTGAAATGTTAAACTCTTTTGAACGCTTTAAACTCACTTTATAAATTACATTTTCTTATTAAGAACTTCCAATAACAGACATGTAAAACATTTTTGAGCACTTAAATCACTCTTTCAAATCCATAAATTAAACATATAAAAATAGAAAATTTAGAAAATTTAAATTTATATTAAACAGTCCCACAATGTATATTGGCATGGTACAATTTTAACTTCAAATTACATGGCTAAATCAATTAGTCAGTTACACATTTCACATTGAAACCATAAAGTTGAAATGTTACTCTCAAAGGCATAATTCTTTTAAATATTATAAACTCTTAAGAAATTAAGCACATGTTTAATACAAACATAAATCTCTTAAAAAAGCATGTCTATATTTTCAATTTTCTCAAGGTTAAAAGATTCTTATTTGCTAACAAGGATTATATTATCTAAATAAGTTTGAGGTTTTCTTCTCAACTAGTGAAGGTTACGTAAACATTAGAGAAACTTTCTAGAACCTTAATTAAAATTTAGTTGCAGGCTTTTAAGGATGGCTGTGGCAGGAACTCCAGAATTTCAACAGGACAGATTGCCCATCATTCTGAGTATCAGTCCTAATAGTATTTTCTTCTTTCACTATTTAAGAAAATTTGCAATCCATGCTACCTTACAGATTGATTGGACTCATCTACTTGGTTATATTCTAAATTATTTTTATTCCTAGCTATGAGGGCTATACAACTCAAAGATATGTGTCTGATTCCACATATCTCTAGAATCAGACATCTTTATAATGGCATGAACAAATGAGGTTGGGGATGTACAGACAGAGAAAAGAACTTAAGAAACCAGAATCAGAGTCTAGTTAACTAGTTAACCCTGAGGGTGTTTTTACTGTCAAGCTCGAACCAGTGCTATATTATGAAAACCCATCCTCTTTCATTCATACAAACATTCCCCATTGACACAGTTAGTATTGGGCCAAACCAGATACAAACCTAGTAATGACTGCATCTAAAATGTGTAGACTTTGCCTCCAGAGAGGAACACATCATTGAGGGGAGGGGTTGGCAGTGACAGTGAAAAAAGAAAATAAATAGAAAATAGAATCTGGAAAATGAAATGCTCAATGCTTTTGCCCCTAGAATTCAGATTGAGGGGTATGTGTGTGCCTGTTGCACACTGTCAATGCGAACAATAATACCTACTTTCATATATTTACTACGAGGATTAAATGAGCAGCTATATTCAAAGCATTTGCAAGCATGCCACGTGTGTAAGGAGTGCTAGACAAATATTCACGAGGAATCTTATTTTATTAGGGCAAGGGTTGACACAGTTGGAGTAGAGAATGTAAACTTGGGGCTAAAGGGTGCCGCCGTGGATTTTCCATTGGTCTGGCTCTCTGGACCCTGCGGCCAGGATTAGATGAGCGTCAGCTGTGGATTTAGTCGCACTCCATTAGGATGAAAAATGTGCTAGAATTATTTCTGTTTGGCCAGGATCCTTATCACCTTGCAACAGTGTCTCTTTTCTATGCTCAAAGCTTTCTTTGACTCAAAAATTAAAATCCCAACAACCACAATAGCAACCAAAAGTGAGCTGTGTCCAAGGAAAACAAACTCAGTGGCCAAAGAATTGGAGCTGAGTGGCTGGAGGTATCTTTTTCGTTTGTTTGTTTTTTAAGATTTTTCTAATTGATTTTTAAAGTGAGAGGAAGAGGAAGAGTGAAGCAGCGATGTGAGAGGGAAACATCAATGTGAGTGCCAAACATCTATTGGCTGCCTCTTGCATGCCCCTCACTGGAACCCAAACCTACAACCTGGGCATGTGCCCTGAGCAGGAATTGAACTGGCAACCTTTTGGTGCACGGGAGAGCACCCAACCAACTGAGCCATAGCAGCCAGGGCCGGAGGCATCTCCATCTGCTCTGTCGGCACCACGTTCTGAGGCCCAGAGATAACAATGAATGGCATTTCCATTTTCCTCGAGGTTTGCTGGGAAGTTGAATCTGTAATTTTGGCTTCGTTGGGGCAGGTTCTTTCGGAGTTTAGTTCTTAGAGCATTAACCATGTTTTCAATTGTGACTCATCCTGAGTTAGCAAGTTATCAGTGAGTATGCAATAAAGCCCTTCCTTGTTCTCTGAGGGCTGGGTCCAATATCTCTGCCCTTTCCTGAGGTTTGACCAAGTGGGAGGTTTGTGAATGGGCACCCAGGAGTGCCATCTGGCCAGCCAGCTCTCTCTCTCTCTCATTTCTCTTTGGTGGGAATTTTCCGGTGTGTTCCTTGTTGCATCTGCTCTGTGGGTGAATACTGATCCCAGCCAATGCCTCCCTATTCTCTTACAAATGCCACCCTCATTATCATGTTCAGCAGACAGAGGCTACCTTTCTGGGCCAGAAGTCCATGCCTTGTCATCCTGCCTTTCACAGATGGCATGCGGGCATAGATTCAGAATTGTTGTGTTCGAAAAGACCAGATCCATCATCTCTACCAGCACTATTCCAAAGAACTCACTGTGATGATGAAAATGGTTTCTAATCTGTGCTATCAATATGGTAGCCACTAGCCACATGTGGTGTTTTAAATTTGACTGATGTTACTGGGAACGGACATTTGCATTTAGTTAACATGGAGCTAGAGGCTATTGTATTGGCCAATTCAGAATTTTGCTTATTTTATAAAGGAGAACGCTAAGGCCCAGAGAGAGGAAAAGTGGCTTGCCCTAAGTCACAGAGCTGGGGCAGGGCAGAGCTGGGGGATAGGAGATTAGGTTCCCACACCTCCAGCTACTGCTGTCCCATTTTATCCTCTGGAAGCCAGGAATGCAGTTCTGAAATCCCACTGACAATAGAAGACCCCAGGATCCCTTACTATCATGATATCCAGGTCCCAGGAGACAGTTCTCAATCTCTTCCATCCTCCTGACATGTTTTCCTTCTGTGTCCGTCAGGGCTGACAGGACAGCGTCTCCGTTAATTCTGTGGAGAGACTTCACCAAAGGCTGAATTGCATGCCACACTTGCTAACCTCACCTGATGGGTTTTCTTTTCTCCTTCAGAGATAATGTGAACTCATTCACTTCAGGCCCTGCATCTGGGTCCTTGTAGAGAGCTCTAGATGGTGAGATGAGATCGTGGTGCTGAATTCTTTCCCCAAAGCAGCTTCTGGGGTTTGTCAGCCCTAGGCAAATCCAGAGATGAATATGATCCTGACTGTCTGGCATATCTTAAAGCAAATGTTTTCTCTTCAGAGTTTCGCTGGCCTCTGGGTAGTTGCTTATGAGAACATCAGTGTTTGTTGAAAGAGCCCTTTTAAAACACTGGCAATTGGCTAAGAGCTTCCGTTCGGGAAGATTCTCAGCTGCTGAGGAGAGAAGTACAAAATAGATTAGTAAACAGTTTTTTTAAAAAAAAGATTTCTTCCTGGGATTAGATACACATCCACCCCGAGGTGGAATATTTCTCAGTTATTGCGCTCTCTGCGACACAAAAATCATCATTAGGACTTCTGCCCCTGAAACATGGCTCCTGCGCCTGTGCTGATGTTGATTGAGTAATCACAATTCACACCTCCTCCTGCTCGTTCTTTTGATGGCAATGCAGAGGGTCCCTACAAACAAAGCAACCGTTCTGAGTGGTTTTTATTGCATATTTTTTTTCTTCCTGAAAAAGTCTTAAAACAAAACTTATTTTGCCATCTTGGCATACAGTAAGTTCTTGGTAAAGCATTTTTGAATGTTGAACACATGCAATTATTCTCTGAATGTTTAAAATCATTTTCTGGGAAGTGAGCATGCTTTGTGAAATTTCTCTCAACAAGCAGTTCCTTAGCGCCATAGCAGACTATGAGGGTCTCTCCCAAATCACCCTGAGCCAGATGGAATGTTCTGCAAAGGTTAATATAGGGGAAGTTGTTGTTCAGGGATGCAAAATTTCAGTTATGCAAGATGGGTAAGTTCTAGAGATCTGCTATACAACATAGTTCCTATTGCTAATAATCTATTGTGCACTAACAAATTTGAGAGGGCAGTTCTTGTCTTCTTGTCTCAAATTTCCTTCTTCCCACCCCCACCCCCAACACACACAGACACCAAAGAACACAAGGAAAACGTTGGGGAGGTGACAGTTATGTCACCTTGATTGTGGTATAGTTTCTCAAATGAGTATATGTCCAAACTGTGTACATTAAATCAAATATACTTTGACATTAAATTGTATATATATATATATATATATATATATATATATATATACACCCATTTTTTGTATATCAATTTACTCTAATAAAGTTGTTTAATAAGGTTCTTTCTTAAAAAAAAAAAAAAGAACCTGACCAGAATGAGTCAAAGCAAGGACCCACACTTAAAAGGAAATACAATTTTCTCTCAGTTAAATAGATATAAAATGTTTCTGTCCCTCTTAGGTGGGAAGGGTACATGCTTTTGGGAAAGGCGTGTATTTAGATAGGTGAATCTATGTTTCATTTTTGCAAAGTCAGAGAATGATTTTATCCCCACTTAAAATAGCCTCAGATGTGCCTGCAGGCACTTGGTTATCTGATGAAGGATGCAGGATGACGCTGCAGCCGAGATCACTTCCGTGGGCCAGTGATGACTCAGAGCTCTCCAAGGCCCCGCACACTGGACGAACTAAAACTTCACAAATCTTATAAAAAATGCTGTGTCTGCAGAGTGTGAATCAGACGGCTGAATAGGTTCTGGATAATTTCATTGTAGAGAAGCAGTAGAAATAATAATGGGGCAACAAGCTGTCTCTTCTCGAAAACTCAGTTGGTGGTGTCCGAAGCTATGGTCTGGTCTACACAGCAGGTCCAACATCACTGAAACAGAGGAGGTATCAGCAGGCTTTGGAGTCAGTCAAGCTTCGGTTTCAATACTTCCGGACAAATTGCTTGTCTTTTGAAGCCTCTGTTTTTCCATCTTTAAGATGCAGATAATAGTATTCAGCTTGAAGAATTCTAATGAAAAACTATACATATAAATCATTTAGGGCCTTGCTACTGGTGTGACTGAAAGGACTGGGGGACTCCAGCAGCAGGCAAGTGGCGTGGCTGGACCGCCTGGGAGTGGTCTGGCTGTGCCTCTCACCTGCTATGCTCTTCCCTGCCGCCTGGGGACTAGGGGACTCTGGTAGGGTTGAGGTGACTAGGCGCCGCCATCTTGTGGCTATGGATGCCGCCATATTTGTGACAGAGTGATGGTCAATTTGCTGTGTCACTATGAAAGCATGGGCCATAGTTACAAGGTGGCAATGTCTATATTTTTCCTGAATGAATAACTACTTTACATAAAACTATATAATACTCACTAGCATTTGAATCATCTGGACCACATGTCCCTGCTTTCCTAGAATGTTCCAGCCTATAGGGACAGAAGAAAAAAATAGTGGTGACATTCAAATTTCCCTAATTCTTACCCCTTTTGCCCAGGCCCTGAGAAATATGAATTTCTAAGGGCTCTCTGGGGAGAGCCCTATACACTACAGAATGCGTCTGTACCCCCAGGCATTTTCTGGAATCTGTCATGTCTCTACTAGACCCAAGAGCCTCAGAATGACATGGCTGATGTGACATGATCGGGCTTCAGCTTTCTTTAATACATGGATAAAAATAGTATTGCACCTCCCATCAAAGTTGCTTAGATGGATGAAAATAATAAATAGTCAAATCATTTTGGAACTTAGTTTTGCCAACAGATACACTCCTTTCCCTCATGCTTCCCCATGGCGATGGCACTGCCTCCCGCTAGAATCTCCTGCCATCTGTTCTATTGCAGTAAAGGAAGACTTGTTGATTTTTTTTTGTGCTACACACTGTTAGAGCCTCACACAGTAATGCTCAGGTCACAGATCTTCTAAAAAAACAAAACAAACAGCCATCTTTACATACAACTCACACATCAATAGAAGGTCTGCTGCTACAGGACCATTGCATATACATGTGATTTTGTGCACAGTCCTAGTTGGTGCCATTCTCATAGATGGTGATGTGAGTGGAACCCTCTGGGTTGTGCAGGGTACAACCTGCCTAACTGTTCACAGTGCTCTTGCAAGGGGCATGGACAGCAAGCTCCCTTCTCCTTTTCAAGATCTGTCCATGGTAACTATACACAAACCTCTTTCAGACCAATTTTTTTTTCTGAATAGAAACCAGTCCATGCAAATAGATGCTCAAGAACTGATATCCCTAGTGTCTCCATGGACACAGAAGTGTCTTACTACCCTCTACTACCAGTAAGAGTTTTGAAACCAATTTACTTCCCCATCACCCAAAGAAAGACCTTAGCTGGTGACTCACGGTTTAATGTAGCCTGAAGATAAACTTTGTTTTGTCAACATAATGCACACACATACATATATATACACATAACCCTCCTCAACCCCTTGCAATTGGGAAAAGAGGTTCATGGGGTCTTTTGCTGTGCTGTAACATTCTATAAAATAAAAATGTTCACATAACCGTTGCTCAAGGTTCTAGTTTGAGGAGTCTTACGTTTTAAAAACTTGACCATTGGAAATTTCCTTTACAGCTTGGCACTAGATTTATATCTCAGAGTCTCCCTACAAAATAGATTGATTTACCAGATTTTCCAATCCTCTATGGCATTGTATAGTGGAATACACATAATGAAATTTTTATGAAGCCAGTACTTATTCTGCACTTATTAGGGAAGGGAACTACTAGCTAATATGCATTCAATACAAACTGTATGTCAGACTCTTTATTATCGTATCTGATCTATGAAATAACCTGAGGAGTTAGGTACAAACTTGCCCTCATTTTATGCAAAAGTAAACAAACAGAGAGGTTATGAATTTGCCTAAATTCCCACCCTATCTAATAAAGAGGGAATATGCAAATTGACCATCACTCCATCACAAATATGGTGGCATCCATAGCCACAAGTTGGTGGTGCCCAGTCCCCTTAACCCTGCCCGAGTCTCCCAGTCCCAGGGAGGAGGGGAACATGGCAGGTGAGTAGCACAGCCAGACCACCTGGGGAGTCCCTGGCAGTGAGCAGGCAAGCAGGTGCTGCAGACAGCAGACAACAGGACCTGCTTGCCTATAGTCCCAGCATCAAGCAGACAGACCCCTGCAGAGAGTAGAGAACTACAGGGAGTGGGCCTAAGCCATCAGTAGGACATCCCCTGAGGGCTCCTGGATTGGAGAGGGTGCAGGTCAGGCTGAGGGACACCCCCCCCCTTCTGCACTGGGCCTCTAGTATTAAGCATATAAGATCAAGCATAAAAACCAAAGCAGTCAAATTCTAGAACCCATGCTCTTCACACCAATAGTTGTCAGACCCTATTTTTACATCAGCTCATCTTTGGAACCACCTTTAATGATCCATTTGACTGCAGTTATTATATACTTTAGGAAAATTAAATCATGCATCCAAATTCCATGTATGTAGTGCTGAACCAGAATTGAAACCTAAATTTGATTCTGAAGTTTGGACTCTTAATCACAATGAGATATCCCTTTCCTCAATTTCTAGACCTCGGTTTTGAGTCTGCCATTAACACATGGAAGAAGTATCTCCCTGTCTCATCTAGAATGTGCTCTGGCCTGTAGAAACAGAAGAGAATTTTCTTTTGCTTTGCTTCCCCAAAGTCATTCCAATAGACATGGAGCTGTGGTGGAGGTGAGGTGCCTCTAAAGAATAGTGGGAGAGCCAAAACCGGTTTGGCTCAGTGGATAGAGCGTCAGCCTTTGGACTGAAAGGTCCCAGGTTCGATTCCGGTCAAGGGCATGTACATTGGTTGTGGGCACATCTTCAGTAGGGGGCGTGCAGGAGGCAGCTGATCAATGTCTCTCTCTCATCGATGTTTCTGATTTTCTATCCCTCTCCCTTCCTCTCTGTAAAAAATCAATAAAATATATTTAAAAAACTAGTGGGAGAATAAGTGTGCAAAGGACATCTCTTATTCATGCCCCACACCACCCAGCGATAGAGTAGGGAGAACAATCTATTCAGAGTGTGACATATCTGTATATGAATTTCACCTTAAAATCTTACCAGCTATGCGATATTGGGAAAAGAATACTAACTTCTCTGAACTTCAATTTCTGTATCATACAGCTATTCCCAACATGCTTTGTAACAGCAGAGGGTATTTATTCTACTGTTCATTGCCTGTAGTTCTACTGTAGATTGGCCAGGCTCTTTTTTTTTTTAATATATTTTATTGAATTTTTTACAGAGAGGAAGGGAGAGGGATAGAGAGTCAGAAACATCGATGAGAGAGAGACATCAATCAGCCGCCTCCTGCACGCCCCACACTGAAGATGTGCCCACAAGCAAGGTACATGCCCCCAACTGGAATCGAACCCGGGACCTTTCAGTCCGCAGGCCAACACTCTATCCACTGAGCCAAACTGGTCTCGGCGGCCAGGCTCTTTTGAGTGGTTCTGTTTCAACTTTTGAGCGAGTCTTGCCTCCTCTCTGTGTCTTAGAATTTCTCTACAGGGGTCAATTGTGAGGCCTAGGCTGAAGGCACAGCAGCTATTTGGGATAAAACTCTTCACATGAAAATCGGAAAGGCACAAGAGGCATGCCCACATCACAAACTTGATTAATGGCTCTGCTTACATCACAGACACTAAACATTTCATTGGCCAAAGCAAGACACGTGACCAGACCTGACATCAATAAGGATAAGAAAATATATGAGAAGTTAAATATTTGACAGATAATTAAAACAACCATGGTTTTCTTTTAAGTGGGAATGACAAAACTAATTTTAAGAAATATGAAGATAGAATGAAATAACATGCATCAATAGGTTTGTAAGGCACGAGAATTATTTAAAAGCCAAGTGTTGCAATTATTTTTCCAATGAGCGGCGTGGATAATGTCTGCAGAATGTATTTCTATCTTGGGAGACGATGATATTTCCCAAAGCCATAGAGCAGCTAGTGCCTAATCAATGATAGCTACCGAGCCCTTTAAAGTAACTGGTGAAAATGCCATTTATAGACAATAGACTACGTCTGCCAGGCTTGGCATTTTAATAGTTCTTTTACTTTTTAGGGCAATTAAATGCTGGCAGTAAATATTCACACATTGCAGTGAACTGGCTAGATGACTGAAATTTAAAATTAGCACTAGGTTAGATTGCAGGGAATCAAATCTGAAAGTGCACCTAGGTGTGCTGAGGATGGAAACCTGAAATCAAATTGATTAAATCAAGTCTTGGTAGGGAAGATAAAGGAAGTGGGAATAATTCACTGCTTTCTCCATGAATCAAGTGGCCTCCATAAAGTTCTCTGACGGCTCTTCTGGCATTTCCTCACTTCTCTGGAAACATCTTTCTGGAAGATGAAACTATGTACAAACAAGCAAAGGAGATAGACTTCTGAAACTCTTAAAGAAAATGCTTATGTCTTTCCTGAATAAGAAAATGCTTATGTCTTTTCTGAATAAGAACCCTTTTAGCCAAAACCAGTTTGGCTCAGTGGATAGAGTGTCGGCCTGCGGACTGAAGGGTCCCAGGTTTGATTCCAGTCAAGGGCACGTACCTTGGATGCGGCTGATCGATGTTTCTCTCTCATCGATGGTTTCTAACTATCTTCCTCCCTTCCTCTCTGTAAAAAATCAATAAAATATGTTTATAAAAAAAAAACCCTTTTAATGGGGGGAGAGAGTGGTTCTGGTAGGTCCTTCCACTATGAAGACTGAGCCATGGACTGGCTGGAGTCTTGCCCTGTGTCCCTGTGCCCAAACCCTACCTCCTCCATTCATTTGCATTTTGTCAAATGCTTTCTCTGTGTCAATTGATATGACTGTGTGATTTTTATCTCTCAATTTGCTTATGTGATGTATCACGATTATTGATTTATGAATAGTGTACCATCCTTGCATCCCCGGGATAAATTCTCCTTAGTCTTGGTGTGTGATCTTTCTGATGTACTGCTGGATCCGATTTGCTAGGATTGTGTTGAGGATTTTGGCGTCTATGTTCAGGAGGGATATTGGCCTGTAATACTCTGTTATTGTGCTGTCTTTACCTGGTTTTGGTATTAGGCCTCCATTCATTTGCAACCTGAGAACAATTAAATTGGAATCTGAGTCTGGGCTCCAGTTTCAGATTCATATTCAGATAATACATGCCTTGGGGAAAGTTCATAACTTCCTAGGGGTTTATACGCACAGTGGAGGCTAATACTAACCGCAAGGTTGATCAGTGCATGTGACAGCATGGGCACCTTAGGGTACCTCTGTGTGCCTTTAACATGTGGTCCAGGAACCTGTGTGGAAGGGCCATTTGATGCAGTGTCATGTCATGCCTGGGCCCTGTGGGGGCATCAGAACCTCAGGAGCCCCTTGCTGGTGGCTCCTCACCACCTCTGGAGGCCACCGATGCTGTGATGTGTATTCTCTCCTGCATGTCCCCACAAAGCCCGGCCACAGCAGACCTCACGAGGATGCACTCCAGCATCCCGCCAGCCAGGTTTTCTAGGCTGTGGGGCACTTTTTAATGATGGTCTGCTTGTGTTATTGTTATGACTTTCATTTTTAGTGGTTTTTATGCCTCCAACGCTCTTAAGCAAAGGGCAAAGAGGAGCCTGTTAAAAATGTCAAACCTCATATTTGTGGCAACATAAAAGAAAGACAACAGGAAAACAAACCCGCTGATGCTTCGGCTGTGCTTCCAGCATGGTCGCAGGGAGTAATTTGGGACTTTGGCTGCCGAGTGTCTTAGTATGTTCCCTCTTCTTCCTCCTCCTCCTCCTTCTTCTCCTCCTTCTTCTCCTACTCCTCCTCCTCTTCCTCCTTCTCCTTCTCTTCTCTCCCTCTTCTTCCTCCTTCCCCTACTCCCTCCTTCCTCCTCTTCCTCCTCCTTCCCTCTCCTTCTCCTCCTCTTCCTCTTTGTCCTTCTTCTCCTCCTTTCCCCCCTCCTCCTCTTCCTCCTCATTCTCCTCTTCCTCCTCCTCCCCATTTTCTCCCCATTTTGGAACTTTGGCTGCCGAGTGTCTTAGTATGTTCCTTCCTCCTCCTCCTCCTCCTCCTCTTCCTCCTCCTTCCTTCTCCTTCCTTCTTCTTCCTTCCTCCTCTTCCTCTTTGTCCTCCTCTTCCTCCTTCCTCCTCCTTCTCTTCCTCCTTATTCTCCTCCTCCTCTCCTCTTCTTCTCCTCTTCCTCCTCCTTCTCCTCTTCCTCCTCCTCCCCATTTTCTCCTCTCTGCTGCTTCTTCCTCTCTCATTCTTGTGTCATTTCTATCTTCCTCCAACAGGGCTCTGGTCCCCACAGTCCTCTGTTTGTGCCAGATCCCAAGCTAAACCGTCAGTCCGGTGCTGCAGAAAACCAAGTCAAGCTTCTTACTAAGTTATTGGCCAAGCAGCACCCCCTTCCTTGGCCCCAAGTTTTTCTGACCTCCTCTCTTTTCCATCACTTCTGAAGATAGTAATAAAAATAAAAATTCATGCTTATAAGGGCTTCATGTGCACTCTTCCTTTTTATTCTTCACCAATCTAGTACAAGATAAGCATCCTTCTCTCATTTTCAATTCAAGGAAGTGAAGGCCTGGCATATATACTGAATAGCTTTAAATATTTGCTCTGTTTCATTAGTTAAAAGTTTTGAAGGTTCCAATTATGAATATGATGGATTCTTTATTATTTTTCTCTATAATCCATCTCACTCTTTCCTTCATTTCCATGTCCTTTCATTTAATGTTCTTATTTCCATCCTTTAGTTTTCCCCTGTGACTTTTGCAGCGTCTGTTTTCCATTTGCTTCTTTCAATTCCAACTTCATTTCTGCAATGGTCCTGCTTTGCTTTATTTACTTCTTTCGTGAGCCCTGTCAGATCGCCTCTCATTTTCTCTTTTTGCCTCAACTTCTCTAGCTTCTAACATTTCTTCTTTGTGATCTTCCTGAATAGAGATGATTGCCTCAATAAAGTTTATAACATACTTTTTAAATTCATGAAACAATGTTGGACAAATGTATTATCTGCAACATGGTTCTAATATTTTCTTGGTAATTTGGGGTTCTTTACTCATATTTTTCTTTTTTAAAATATATTTTAGGGGGAGTGGGGGCATGAATAGGAGGTAGGGGGTAATGGGGGAATAAGGACACATATGTAATACCTGAATCATTAAAGAAATTTACAAAAAGATGGTATAAAGACCAGGGATAAACAAAATTTTGTTTGTTTTTTTTAAACCATGTTTTGAAAGGCCATAATTACATTCCTGTGAAAAATGAACTCAGAACAATTAAAACCAAGACATAGTCAAAGGAAGCAGGCAAGAAGGCAGGCAGGAAGGATGGTCAGAAGGAGGGATGAGTGAACCTTACCTTCCCCAAGGCCCATTCCCAGGAACCTGTCCTAACCTATGTGTATGATCTACTTTCTCTTTCCTTTCCTGTACCTACCAAAAACAAAAGCAAAACAAAGTGAGAGCAACTCTCTAACATTCTGTTTAAATAAGCAGAATAACTAGGCTTGCTGCTGACCTGTCCCCCCCCCAAAAAAAATAAAATAAAATAAAACAAAACATGTTTTTTATTGTTTTCAGAGAGAAAGGGAGAGGGAGAGAGAGAAATATCAATGATGAGAATCATTGGTCAGCTGCCTCCTGCACACCCCACACTGGGGATCGTGCTCACAACCCAGGCATGTGCTCTTGACCAGAATTGAACCCGGGACCCTTCAGTCTGCAGGCCAACGCTCTATCCACTGAACCAAACCAGCTAGGGCATTTCTGTCTTTTCCTACTGTAGCTGCCTTCCATGGTAGACCCAACCCTTTTCATTGCTCATTATTGAGTAAGTTGGAGGAGACTACTACTACTTTGCTGCTGCCAATACAGACAGCCTCTTCTCAATAAGGTGGGTAGGGGGAGCAGGGAGCAGGATTTTTGCCACTAGCCCTGCTCACCTCAGATCTGAGGCTGGTTGCTGGAAATGAACACTCCACAGGCTGAGTCCTTCACCTTCACTAAGGACGGGTCTGTTGGGTGTTCTGATATCTGCCTTTAGCTGGCCAGCTCACCACCCTCTGAGCTGCTTCTTTCTCCTGAAAGGCATTTGCACAATTTGGTTTGCTTGGGAAGCTCTTGGACATATTTTGGAGTCGGCAGATTAGACATACTTGATTTGTAGTTTTGCTGAAAATTAATTTTATATTTTCTTGCTTCCCTTTGTAAGATACCCAGGAGGTAAAGAGGAAAATTACAGACTGATACAGCCATATTTATGCTGAAAATATTGTATGTTTAGAAAATAATATTTCCAATACTTGATAGTTCCCATATCACAAAGCCTTTAGTGTAAAAGGTTTGCATTCACGGTTCTTCTGTTAGAGATGAGCGAGGAATGAGAAATAGGTAATAAGTAATATCTCTGTGCCACTGGATTTAGGGCAGTTTGACTCAAACTCAGCAACAGTCATTGGTGTTCACTTGGCTTAAGGGAAACTTACCCATCTTTGTTGTGCCTCACTATGAATCTGGCATCTCTCCAATCTTTTCTCTCATTGTTCAAATAGGGAAATTGAGGTTACATGTATATTCCAATAAAGTAAATCACATTAAAAATGGAGTGAGTTCCACAGAGAGAGACATGGTAGGTACATCTTTTCATAATGTGAAAAATACCCCCGTGTGATTTTTTTTTCAATGAATCAGACTTGTATACATCAGTTGTCTAACAGAAGAGCACATCTGCTCAGTTTGGTGTCCATGAAACATGCTACCAAATTGACTGAAAGTCTTGAATAAAATAATAAGATTGAGATAAGAACACAAGAAGCAAGTATTTTTCTTGGCTAGAATCCCTGGGAACCCTGAGTACTCCCACATAAATAAACCACTGTCAGATTTTCTATATAAATGCTTACTTATCTTCTCTGGCAATGCCTTCGGTGTCAAGTATCATTTTCAAAAACATTAAAGTTTGCCTATGACTTTTGAGTAACTTTCTCAATTGGGGCTGGCAAATGTCCTTTTTGCTAAACAGCGGGAGGAAATGACTGATTTTACCTTTTAAACTGTGAACATTTCTTAAAGAAAATGCTTAGGTCTTTCCTGAATAAGACTAGGGGAACCCTTTTCATGGGGGGAGAGAGTGGTCTCTGAATGTCCTTCCACTAAACAAGCTAAATTGGACTGATGGAAAACAAGCTAAATAGGACTCAGGGGCTGTTCCTAGTTCTGGTGTCATCGTAGGCTCAAAAAGTATTTATGAAAGACCTACAATGTTCCAGGCCCCACACTACGAGCTGGGGTGGAGACTTAAAAACTGTAAATAAGACATTGCCCCGAGGCTTATACAATGAAGTGTAGGAGACAGATGAGAAAGTCAGCGAGCACAGACGAGTAGAATGAACATCTTAATGGCTCCATTAAAGATCAGGAATCCTGGTAAATGGGGTAAGGAGAATAAACTGCAGGAGGACAATGTTGCAGACTGTGAGCTCTGAAGAAACAGGAGCTGTGTATATGCAGATGCTCCCAATCACCCCTTCTCCCCCTGCACTGAGGTCTCTCTTTCCTTTTATCCTGACCTTATCCCCTTCTCTTTATCAGATTTTAAACTAGGCCTTCTTTTCCTCTTCTCACTACACCGACCATATAGTGTAGTAAGTACAGAGAGCTGCTAAAGCAGAGAAAATAGGAAATACTGTTCTCATTATGTACAGGACATAAAATTGCCTCTAAGATCAACCAATGAATGCATAAATAAATGGAATAACAAATCAATGTTTCTCTCTTCTTCTCCTCATCTCCCTCTCTTCCCCCTTTTCCTCCTCTTCCTTCTCCTCCTCCTTCTCCTTCTCCTCCTCTTTCTTCTTTATCATTCTCTCTCAAATCAATTAAAAAAAAATTGCCTCTAAGGACTCTGGCCCTGACTAACAGTGGAGCTGAGCAATCAGATACAAGTGATGGCTACAATGACCTCTGCCTAGAAAGGTCACTGAAGACTTCAGTCACATGGCCACCTGGAAAGAGAGGTTCTGGGGAAGGAAGTCTCCCTTTTTCTGGAGCTCTCCACAGGGCATCCCAGAATTAAATCCAATTTCCTTTTGCTCAGAGGTATGGGACACCTAGTGAGAAGCCACGGGACCCTCCAACACTGCTGTGAGGGAGACAGAACAGAAAGCAAAATGCTAAGGAACTGCTCACACCTGGATTGATTTTTTTTGTCTTTCAACATTGAAGCTTTTACACAGCTTAAATTCCAAGAAAGAATAGTATAGACAATGCGCAGGCTGTAGTGGAGGTTGAATTAGCATTGAGCAATGCTGTTGTGAGTATGGACGAGTTCCCTAAGGTACTGAAAGAGAAGAAAGAAATATTCCCTTCGCGTTGCAAACAAAACATTTGAGTACAGGCCTTTCAGAGTCATCCCTGCTCTCTAAGACTTTAAATAATTCTTTCTGAAAGAGTGAGGCACCATCTATCTTGGCAACAGTAAATTTAGGTGCTTGTCTCTTTTCGGCTTCATTGTTATGTAAGACTGTACACGTTTTCAGGATGCAAAGTTCTCAGAAAACTTTGAGTCCTGGCTCTGCCTCGCTGCATTGTCTGCATAAACTCGTGAGTTCATCTCTGAGACTTATTTTTTTCATCTGTAAATTAGGGAAATATTAACAGCCTCAAGGACGTTCTTTAAGGTTAAATGAGAAAAAATCCTCCTTAAGGGGTTGCCTAATGATGCTGTGGCAGAGATGTCTCAGGGACAGTAATTGGTGGAAAATGATTATCCACCAGGGAGTACATTTTCCAGCTCTCTTGAATCTAGAAAGAATGATAGGATCAGTTCTGCTAATAGTTAAGTGATGGGTCCATCCTTGGTCCTAGGTGTTAAACATGTGTACCCTCCTCACACTTTCTTCACTTCATCTTGGGCTGGTCATGCCCCAGGAACATGGAGCTTCAGGATGGACGTAAATGTGTTCCTGAGTCAACCCTCACACGATAGTTACTCAAAAAACTTCATCACAATGGGCTTTACAGAAATAAGAAAAAAAAAATATCATTGCCTTAAAGCGCTGAGGTTTTCAGGCTATTTGTTATAAAGTTAGCATACCTTGATTAATAGGAGTTATTATTCCACAGGGGAGTCACTAATCTATTATCCAGGTAGTTACTAACATCACTTCACATTTTCCCCCATAGGTAATATTTTTAACATATTTTAATGTTAAAAAGAGCTTCTAGGAGGTTTTTCACTAAGTATCAGAAAGATGTTTAAGAACACTATATTTTATGAGGGAAAAACTCATGTCATCTCTTCTTTGTCATTTTACTAGAGCCTAGTATAGTGAAGGTGCTTAATAAGTACTTATTAAATAATGTAATAGTTAGAGAGAATAACTATTGAATAACAATATACCTAAGATTTCAGTGGCTGAGCCCATTAGATCTTTTTTTCTTCTTCGCTTATACATCATTCACTGGGTTCTTTGTTGAGCCATTTACCATGTGGAGATTCAAGGGAGCAGGATTCTTCCCCAGTCTGGCTCTAGCCCCTCATAGAGTCTTAGATATCTCTGCTGCAATCATTTTCATAACTCTAGCAAAAGAAGATCATTAAAGATCAGTAAAAGTATTTTATTGCCCTGACCTGGAAGTGATGCATCTCACTTTTGCCTATTCCATTGTCCAGAACTCAGTCACATGGCCACCTGGTATCTCAGAGGAAGTTGGGAAATGTAGTCCAACTCTGTGCCCAAAAAGAATGTCTGTGTATCCTCTTGCTGTTGTAACAAATTACTACACATTTAGTAAATTAAAACAGCACAACTTTATTTACTAGTATTTATAGTTCTGGAGGTCAGTCTTAAAATCAAAGTGTTGGCAGGACTGAATTCCTTCTGGAGGTTCTTAAAGGGGAATCTTTTCCTTTGACTTCTCTTCTAGCTTCTAGAGGCTGCCTGCATTCCTTTGTCTTCCATCTCTGCCTCTGTGATCTATGCTCTGTCATCACACCACCTACTCTTACTCTGACCCTATTGCTTTCCTCTTCTGTGGACCCTTGTGATAACATTTGGCTCAGCCAGATAATCTAGGATCATCTTCCCATCTCAAGATTCTTTTTTTAAAAAATGAATCCCCACCTAAAGATATTTTTTCATTGATTTTTAGAGATAGTGGAAGGGAGGGGGGAGAGACAGAGAGAAACATCCATGTGAGAGAGACACATCAAATGCCTGTCTCCTGCACATGCCCTGACCAGGGCCCAGGCTAGGGCTTGAGCTGCAACTGAAGTATGTACCCTGGATCAGAATCAAACCTGGGACCCCTCAGTCTGCCAACAGATGCTCTATCCACTGAACCAAACCGGCTAGGGCCCATCTCAATATTCTTAATCACATCTCAACATTTCCTTGTTTCTACATAAAGTCACATATTCACATGTTCCAGAAATTAGGTAGTAGATATCTTGAACATCTTAGTGGTAGGCTTTAGGGGTTTCATTCTTTTAACTACAAAGTGGGAACAGTTTGTGGTGAATATATAGCTGTCTCTGACACAGATTATTTAATTATGAGAAGATAACAAGCATTTCCCTGGGCAGACAAGATCATCTTTGACTTTTTCAACAGAATACTTTCCTAGCAAAGTGATTAAGGTTTAAAGAAAGACTACACTCTGGAGAATTCACACAAAAATAAAACAGATCTAATTTAAAAGAAATGGGACAAGTGTCCAGCTTCTGTCTGAAACTAGAGGGTAATGTGAGGTCTGCCCTCTCTCTCTTTCTTCCTTCCTTCTTTCTTTCTTTCTTTCTTTCTTTCTTTCTTTCTTTCTTTCTTTCTTTCTTTCTTTCTTTCTTTCTTTCTCTCCTTCCTTCTTTCCTTCCTTCCTTCCTTCCTTCCTTCCTTCCTTCCTTCCTTCCTTCCTTCCTTCCTTCCTTCCTTTTCCTCTCTTCCTTTCTTCCTTTCAGAATGAAGAAGCATCCAGTTGCTAGAATGAGCTTTGGCTAGCTTTCTCGTCTAAAATAAATACATGTATCTCTGCCTCTCAATTATCTTCCAAGACTCAAGCCATGATTTATACATAATGCCTCAAAACTCTGGACCCAAAAAACTGAGAGCCCTCCAGCAGAAAGTCCCCAGAAGGACAAAATATGATGAATGCTATTTAATTTTGCAAATCACAATTTTAAAATATCTATTTGCAAATTAGGAGGCCCTCCTAATACTAATTAAAATATCCTTATCAACTTTTGGCAGGAAGCTCTGTTCTTAATTTGAAGACAGAGTTTAGAAGGAAGGTTTGGGAATATTAAAGGAAAATAGACTTTACTCCTCCCCCGCAAAAATTCTGACTACATAAACTTTGCAAACATAGATAATTATATTGACTCCAATTATAGGAAAAAAGGACTCTCTCTCTACTTTATAATATTAGTGATGTCTCTCTCTACTTAATAATATAGATACATCAATAATATATATATTCAATAATATATATTCAATTATACACACACACACATATATATGTGTGTGTGTGTGTGTGTGTGTGTATATATATATATATATATATATATATATATATATATATATCACATTTATTTAACAAAACAAAACAAAAAATACACACCTCATTTGACCTTTTCCAAATGTTTGGTTAAATCTGAATGCAGTGGTTCTTTTTAATTTTTGTAAGGACCCATGATGGAGTACTCTTGGTTGAGGCTGTTAGTCACTGACAGCAGAATCCACTGTGGCTATTAATCAGAAAGAGAGATGAGATGGTAGTAAGCAGTAAACAGGGATTCAGGTTTAGATGTCACTCAGTGCAGAACAATGCAGCCAAATGAATCAACACATACCTGAGAGCTCTCTACTAGGACCATCACTGCTGACTACCCCCTACCAGTCAGCAATATGAGGCCAAGGACTAGACCTTGAGCCATCCCTATGGTCTACAATAACCATATATCTGCGAGCCCCAAACTGGTTTTTTCCACTGTGGGACACTGCTTTCATGTTCTCCCTTGACCTCTAAGACATATGGGTGGAATTTAGTTCCTCAATGGATTCTGACCTTCTTGACAGCTTCAAAATGTAATTTTTACTTTGACCAATTCTAGAGCTTAGCAAGCTAGAATCTGTGTTGAGAAAAGCAAACTATAGTATAAGCCGTAAACATAAAGTTTCCCTCTTTTGGAGTCTCTCCCCACTAAAAGCAAAGCACTTACTGAGCATGTAAAGGCATGCACCTGGCATTACGTGCTTTTGCCAGGATGGAAGGTCAATACTGCCAATTACATGGACCCTGGGAGATCCACAAGGATTCTGTGGCATCTCTTTGAAACAGTGATTGGGTACTGTTTCACGCTGAAAGAATAGTGCAGGATTGTGTTTATTTCAGGCCTGCAATTCAGAAAGCAGGAGGAGAGAAGAGGTGTTGTAGAATATACATGTCACAGGGTGCACGAGGATAGCAGCCGATGGCAGCTCAGAAGAGCTTGCATGTGTTCTTCCTTCTGATTTCCTGTTGTCAATGAGGCTACAAATCAAGCGTAAATCCTGTCAGGGAAATGGAGGGATAAATCATATTCATACACATTCATTGAACACTCTTATATTTATCCATCACTTTCTTAAGACTCTGGGTAGGCAAGTTGCAAGGAAGTTTTTGATTTCAAATAGTGAACAGCTACTTGAAGGGTAGAGTAAGAGCATAGAATACAACGTGGTAAGTGCTGGTGTAGAATTAATGCATGGCATTTAGTGTAAACCAGTCAACATATTTAATTGAGCAGAATAATTCCTTCCTGGATAATTCTACGTAAAAAGGAAACTGGCTGTATCTTGGCCCTGGATTGAGCAATTAGCTCTTGGCTGAGTTGGCTGCAAGTGCCAAACTCTGTGGGGATGGGTCTTCCAGGAGTGGCCACTGTTTTCCCTGGTGGGCAGCCTCCAGTTGAGTGATAACAATCTTTGTCCTTGGACACCTGTTCTTCTCCTAGAAGAATGCTGCAGAATTCCAGAAGCCTCTTCAATGAAAGCGTTTATCCTTGAAAGGGCATTAGTTCTACAAGATGGCGACAAATGCTACAGATTTCTTTCTTCTTTAGAAAAAAAGGGATCCGTCTTTGTCCTCCTGAAACTTTTAAAGTGATAAAAATCATCTACAAGTGGAGAGCCTTGGACTGGAAGCGTCGCAGCTAAAAATAGCAAACTTCCTGCCAGTCAGTTTCCATTCTTCCCCTTCATCTGCGGCTCCAAAGAACCCGAGAAGTCTTGAAGCATCCTGTAACCCAAGTGCCACATTTCTTTGTAAAGGAGATGTGATTGCAGGAAAAGAAGCTGTTGCTTTGAAATTTCAGGGGGAAAAACATTTTTTTCCTCTAGAAATTACATAGGAATATGTGTTAACGTGTCTCTGTACATCACGCTATTGCAAGGTTTTCTTTCTGGATTTGCAAGTATGGACATCTTGGAAAAACGATTCCTCCTGTTTATTTAATGTTGATTTTCTTAGGAAATAATAACTTGGAATTATAATGACCAAGAAAATATGCACTGCTTCCTCTGAGTTATATGGAAAAATATTTCATATTGCCATGACAACGAGACTCTCTAAATCCAAATCACAAGCCCCTAATCCTTAAAAAAAGGCTCAGTCAACATCATGGAGAATTTCTAACTAAAGGAAGGAATTATAGACTTCAGATTATTTGGAAATAGTGAGATATTGAAACAAATGCATTAGACATAAATAGATGAAATTGTTTGCTTGCTTTAAAATGAAATCTCTATTCCAAAATAACTAGGGAACAGCACATATGTGTGTGTGTGTGTGTGTGTTTAGCTTAAAAATTGATACTCAGAAGCTATTTACATCAGCCACAAGCATTTGTAAATTGCCTGTGTCTTTCCTATCTACAATGGCAGTGGGATAATTTCTCAAGATGTAACATTTTTTTTTTTTTTTTTTTACTCTGAAGGTTACCAACTCTTTTTAGGTTTCTAATGAAATTTTGTCCATTAATGCAGGCTTTTAAGACTGTATTTTAATTTCTAATTCTAATATTTTGACACAGAACCACACCTACAGAGTAGGAGAAAAAAAGAATTGGCTTCAGGTCTTTTCCTAAAAGCATGACTCCTGTTTTTTTAATTCCATAATGAGATTTTTTGAAAGTTTGAAAGGAACCATTATTTTCCTTTAGGGATCGTATTTTTATGTCACATTTCAACCTCTGTGCCTCAGATTATTTGTCACCTCAATACTGCTTTGTCAAGTCTTCATTGTACCATGGCTCCCTTTTCATTCTGCACATAATGAAAAAGAGCATTGAGTGGAAACTGACACTTTTCATGAGTTTATCCTGAGGTAGGAATTCATTTACATTATCTCAAGGATATTTTAGCAGCACAGTGGGTACACTAAATTTCACAGATGAGAACGTTTAAAATGAATAATGCTGCTGTTCAAAAGAGAGCTAAGTGGGACACAATTGCTGCCTCTTTTCACAAGATCTCCTGTGATTTAATTTACATGCAGAGAGGTGATTTGCTTTAAAGGCTCACAAGCATTTCCTGCAGGACCTCATGTGTCCAGTCATCTCATTTGTTGCTTCCTTCTTCTGGAAACAGGGGGCAAGGAACAAATAAGATATTCTCCAATGGGAACACACAGGCATGTGTCCACTCCCAGCTGACTCCTTATTTTATCCTCATTCCTTTCTCAGATCTTTTTTTTTAATTAAAAATATTTTTTTTATTGATTTCAGAGGGGAGGGGGAAAGGAAGAGAGAGAGAGAGAAACATCCATGATGAAAGAGAATCATGGATCGGCTGCCTCCTGCACACCCTACACAGGGGACTGAGCTTGCAACTCGGGCATGTGCCCTGACTGGAAATCAAACTGTGATTTCCTGGTTCATAGGTTGATGCTCAACCACTGAGCCATGCCGGCTGGGCTCAGATCTTTTCAGAGCCTCCTTCTTTAAGGAGCTACCACCAGTTCTTCTCACATTGCATTCCTCCAACTCCACATGTTTTTGGATTTGTTCTCCTTAAGTTTAAGGGCCACATTTTTAAGATTTTACTCTTCTCTAGTGCTAGGTGCATAGTCAATTCATTTTATCTGCGTTTACTCAATCAATAATTCATGTTTGCTGAGAGCCCTCTAAATAGCTAAGTGCTATGAAGGCAACAGCGAACAGCATGGTCACTGCATCTAACTTAGTATAATGACTGAGCCTTCAAAAAGAAGTGTTCCTTGGGAAATGGCAGCAGCCAGCGACTGACGAAGTATTGTCTCCATTTCTAGCCTCCTAGATGTTTCTCTCCTTCTCCCTTCCTCTCTGAAAGAAATAAAAATATATTTTAAAAGTTATTTAAGTTAGATAGGGCTAAAACTCTAAGAAAAAGAAGATTAAAATTATATGGCAATTACTTCATCCCCAAAGCTGCTCTTTTTCTAATTTTTTTTTATTTTTGCTTCCCAGATGAATCCCAAAGTTGTGTTTTGGACATACCTCTCTTGTTTAGGAAAAAATCAAAAACTAAATTTATGCATATTTCCCTAAGAAAAGAATATAGCCTCTGGCTGACATACCCAATGCTGTGATAGAAAAGAGCAATTGGGATTCAGCATGCACCCATAATGTGATCATTCTAGCTTATTGTCTTGAGCAAGACCTTTTACAGAAAGAATATCAGTACTGGCAGTGCAATATAGTATAGATGAAAATCAAACATTCAGGTAGTTATTAAACTGGATAGTCTATTACTTAGAATGACCAAGAGATATTAAGCATGGCAGCTTGGTCAAGACATACAGATAATCAACACTGATGAAGTTCAACATCCTGGAATTTACAAAATGCCCAGCTATGCCTCCCTCTGACAGGTGGGGAGTGACGGCCAGACTTGGGATGGGACATGTGATGTTGACATAAGGAGATGCAGCCCAGAACTTTGAGTATCAGAAGATTGAGGTCATAGTCCCAGCTCTGTCTTACTAGCTCAGGGACCCCGGGAAGTCATTAAAGATTTAGGGTGTATATACAGTGGTACCTCGAGATACGAGTTTAATTCGTTCCGTAACCTTGAGGCGTGGGAAACTATGAGACCTTCGAGTCTCGGTAAACTGGTGGGTCGTGTGCAGCCGGCCGATCCGCGCGATGACTCCTATCTCAAATGTTGCTCGTATTTCAAAGCAAAAATCACTCGCTCGACGGCTCGTATCTCAAAAATCTCGTATGTTAGGGCACTGGTATCTCGAGGTACCACTGTATAGATCCTTACTCAGAGAATGAGGACGATAATGATGCCTAGTGTTCTCGGGCTTCAATGAATTAGCCCACGTGTTAAATATTTTTGATGGTGAGGACTCAGACCCATGTTCTCCCGGCCCGGAGCAGCGCTCTGAAGCTGCAGCTTGGCCGCACGGCCCCTGGAGTAGGATGGCTTGTGCTGAGATCTCTGCTGTGCCTGGAGGCGGTGTAACCTCAGGTGAATTGATGATCTCTCTGTGCTTCGTTTCTCTCCTCTGTAAAACGTGAAAAATAATTTTATCTACCTCAGAAGTTTGCTCTGAAGAGTAACCGTGGGAGGCTTGGATGTGCTTAGCATGATGCTACATACTAATTGCTTAATATATACTAGCGACTACAAAATAATTACTTTCATTATTTTGTGGTATGTGTTAGATTTCTGCAACGGAAACGGGCCCCAGAGAGCATTTGATTTTTATCGAGTCTTAAAAACAATGCCCTTCATTTTATTTTTCGACAACTAGACTTTAACCTTTTACAATAGTTAAGTTGCCTTTTAGACTCTGTGTAATGAGACTTGAATGGCACGGGAAAGAATATTCCAGTTGTTTTTCATCCACCCTTAAAGAACATGTCCTTTTGTGAGCTCAAGGTACAAGCATCTTGTCTCCTTGTCTCCTGAACGAATGCTCAAAGGTGGCCCAGGCCTAAGGTCCCCACATAGATGGAGATGTAGGAGGAGCTGTGAGGATGCACATTCCAGCTGATTATGACTCTCAGGTTAAAGATTCGACAAGAAATTTAATAATCTGCATTAACATGAGCTCAGTCCTTTCCCTGTAAGGTGACAAGCGGGTAGTTTTTGATTTAAAGCCTTCATTAAAAGAGGTCATTCAAATAAAACGAACTTCATCCTTTTCTGACAACCAGATCTAAGGCCATTTAATCTCTGATGAAGTTTAAATCTATTTTTGGCTACCTCAGGTTAAACTTAACAGTGAAACCATTTTGCCTAGCTAGAGTAATTAGGCCGGATTCATGAAGCCTCTTTGAGTCCATGTCTTTGACCGATTCTATTCTTTTCACGTATCATCATTAAACTTGAAAGCCATGGGCCTGCCTTCTCTGTGGGCGGCATGGTTTTTATGGACAAGGGCTTAGCTATGGTGGGGATGGTGTGGAAGGTGAAAACTCAGGCAGAGCCCGGCCGGCATGGCTCAGTGGTTTAGCATCGACCTATGAACCAGGAGGTCATGGTTCGATTCCTGGTCAGGGCACATGCCTGAGTTGCTGGCTTCATTTCCAGTATGAGGTGTGCAGAAGGCAGCGGATAAATGATTCTGTCTCATCATTGATATTTCTCTCTCTCTCTTCCTCTCTGAAATTAATAAAAACAATACATTTTTTAAAAAGGACTCATGAAGAGCCACACCAGCCTCAGGACCCTCGGGGGCTGTGTGCAGGAGGGTCTGGCGTGGTGGCCCGAGAGAAAGACAAGAGCCAAACCCTGGAAGTCGCAGAGCCAAAGGCGAGGCAGCAGGAGAGGCCCATGACCTGGCCACGCACCCTCCTGTAACTGCAGACACACTGTGTGCTGGGGGGTGGGGAGGGTGGTGGCTCCTTTGAGGCAGGGTTCAGAGACACTGTCACTTACAGGTTCCAGCCAGAGGACAAGTACTCCACGGGGCCAGGCCGGCCACCTTCAGGAACAGCTCCACCCCATAGACCTGAACGGGAGCAGGAGCGGGCAGTTGGCAGTGGTTCCCCACGGCCTCACACACACCTGGCCTGGCTCAGTTTCCTCTGTGAGACCCACAGGCTGCATGCCCTCCAGACAGCCACCTGCCACCCACGGCCCATGGGAGAGTCTGACTCTACTCCCTGCCCTCTTTGGGACCTGTCGAGCACCCTCTGCCAGCCAGCAGGTATTTCCTGCACCTCTTCAGTGCCAGGCATTGTGCTGGAGTGCACTGTGACCAGCACAGTGTAGACTGTGAGCGGGTGATGACACAGGCCTCGCAGGGTTAGAAAAGGAGGAGGAACAACCTGTGCAAAGGCCCTGGGGTCAGAAAGGTGTGGGGCACTCAGGAGCAGGGCCCTGTTCAGGAGGGCTGCAGGGTGAGGCCCTGGGTGGCTGAGGGATCCTGCTCGGCCTGGGGGTGTGAACACGCAGGGATGGAGATTTGATGGAGGACAGAGGAACCAGGGAAGAGTTTGAAATGGGTGGCATGGAATCAGTCTCAGTTTCTGCTCCCTTAAGCTTCCCTGTTTCAGAGCCAGGAGGTCCTAAACCAAATGAACATCCTCCCACCAGTGTTTAAGACAAGCCGGTCAGGCCCTAGCCAGTTTAGCTCAGGGGATAGAGTGTCGGCCTGTGGACAGAAGGGTCCCAGGTTCAATTCTGGTCAAGGACACATTCCTTGGTTGTGGGCTCCATCCCCAGTGTGGGGCCTGCAGGAGGCAGCCGATCAATGATTCTCTCTCATCATTGATGTTTATATCTCTCCCTCTCCCTTCCTCTCTGAAATCAATAGAAATACACACGCACACATGCGGGTTGGCAAAGCCATGGCAGAGACTTACTAGTGAGTAAGAGGAGGGAACTCCAGGGCACGTGCTTGGAGAAGCAGTTCCCACCTGTAGGACAGAGAGGCTGCAACTCAGGAGGCAGGCCAGGTGCCCCACGAGCAGGCTGGGCCCCCAAACAGGCTCACCTCTCAGCATGAAGGTCTCTGTGAGGATCCAGACCCCACTGACAGCCACCACCAAGTCTGCAATAGACAGAGACACATAGGCCTGCAGGGAAACATACAGGTCACACCTGGTTAATTTCTGGCCCACTCCACACCCCCCTGGGACAGATGACCGCTTAGTGCTTTTACCATATGAGCTAAATCAACTGCTGGTTTCGCTTAGAAACAGCCACCAATTTCTAAAAGTCCCCTCTCTGTCACTGCAGGGATACCAGTGAAGACGTCTTAGTAAAACCTATAGATTATTCTAAGTCAGTATCAATGATGGGCAATACACAAAGGATTGAGTATTGAATGTACTTGTTTTTCCTTAGAGATGTCTGATTTTAAAAATGACTGGATAGTTAGCAGAATGCATGTGGATCTGGCTGTTCACTAGGCAATCCCACTACTAGGAACCCATCCCAATGAGACACCAGCAAACACACAACACCAGGTACCCGGAAAGCTGTTCACTCGAGAACTACTTCTGACAACAAAACATCAGTTACAGACACCCCCATTTTCTTACCCTTTGCCTGCCCCCCACCCCACTCTCACCCCTCTTCCCTCTGGCCATCACCACACCTAATTACATGGTTTTTATTGTTCATCGAGAAAAGAGAGAGGAATGAGCCACCAGTTACCATCCTGGTCAGAGTTTTTGAAGCCCCTAAACAGAGAAATGATCATTGGCATTGTAACCTAAGCTAATCTGCTATGAAAACTGCTGTTCAAGAACTGATTAAAAACCTTTCCACTTTAAAGCCCCTGATCTTAAGGACTGTTTTATGGAGTCCTTAGGATTTTTAGCTCTGAGAAAAATTCCTAATAAAGCTGGGAAAGGAAGTGGTACAGGATTTTATTTTTTAACTTCTTTATTGATTAAGGAATTACATATGTGTCCTTATTCCCCCACTTCTCCCCTACTCATGCCCTCACTCCCTGTTGTCTGTGTCCATTGGTTAGGCTTATATGCATGCATATAAGTCCTTTGGTTGGTCTCTCCCCCTTACCCCCACCCTCCTCTACCTTCCCTCTGAGGTTTGACGGTCTGATTGACACTTCTCTGTCTCTGGATCTGTTTTTATTCATCAGTTTATGGTGGTGCAGGATTTTAGATGCAATTTGGATATCATTAAATTTGGGGCACACAAATAATTATATTCTTCCAATTAAGATGCTTTATTACCTATGGCCTGCAGGGTGGGGCCTGAGTGGCTGAGGAACCCTAATGGGCCAGGGGGTGTGAGCACACAGGGATGGAGTTTCCCTTGAAAATAGTCTGAGTTATCTGGAAATAACACAATCAGATCATTGACTCATTTTGTCTCCTTTGCTCTCATGTATCTGTTTGTAGCTTTGGTCTGACTAGTGGGGTCAGCACCGTCGGTATTGGGGTTCTGGCCAGGAAAGAATTCCGAGTAAAACCCAAACTGTAAGAGAACATTTACTGGGTAAATTACAGCGGTAGAAGAAGTAATTCTTAGAAGAAACGGGCTTAGGAAATGAGTTGTGGAGATAAAGGAAGGGCCACTGGAGTTTGGAAGTGAGGAAGCTAATGGCAACATGTGGGAGATAGGGGGCGGGGAGGAGAAAGACAAGGAAAGGGCATGGGCATGCTCCCAGAAGGGAGAGCATACTGTGTCCTCCATCCTAAAGGTTTTAAGGGTGGAATATTCTAGATAGCTCTCTCCCAGGGAAAGATCTTAATAGAATATTCAGTCTTTTTCCAGGTATGTCCCTTCAGGGTTGTGGTCTCTACTGACTGATTCACTGGCAGCAGGGCTGGGGGGTCATTATCCAATGCAGCTGGTCCTGACACCAGCCAGCTAAGGCTGGTTTTGCTGCTTATCTGGACCCGGAACTGAAAGACAATGGAGGTATAGATGTTATCTCTAGGGAGGAAAAGGTCAGGGGGTACAAACCTCTTGATCAGCGATTTGCTACAGGAAGAAAAGTCACCCTGGTGGGAGGTCCCACCCTATAATTGATTGTCTGACTGTAGGCACCTGGGGCTTTCCATCACAATGACCTGCACCTGACCCATAGTCTTCTCTCTGTTCATGTCTAACTGCTTACGGCAGTGGTTCTCAACCTTTCTAATGCCACGACTCTTTAATACAGTTCCTCATGTTATGGTGAGCCCCAACCATAAAATTATATTTATTGCTACTTCATAACTGTAATTTTGCAACTGTTATGAATCGTATCTGTGTTTTCCAATGGTCTTAGGCGACCCCTGTGAAAGTGTCATTCAACCCCCCAAAGGGGTCGAGACCCATAGGTTGAGAACCGCTGGCTTACAGTATCTGTATCTATATAAACATCCACATTTCTCAGTTATTATACTTACTTTTCAGCAGCACAGGGGCATTTCTATAGGACAGAGGTGGATCCATCTCAAAAGAAAAATTGTCTGTAAAACCTAAGCACAGCACAGAAAAATCCAGATGTGTGATGGCATTGATGAATTGCATTTCCTGCAAAATACTCCCGGGAAATCATGGATTAATATGATGTGTTAGTTTGTTGGGGCTGCCGTAATAAAACACCATTTGTTAAACAATAGAAATTCATTTTTTCATGGTTCTAGAAGTCTAAGATCAGGATATGAGCAGGTTTGAGTTTTCTGAGGCCTCTCTCCTTGGTTTGCAGTTGGCCACCTTCTTGTGTCCTCATATTTCCCTCTGGTACACACATCCGTGGTGTTTCTCTGTATGTTCTAATCTTTTCTTATGAGGACACCCGTCCTAACGGTCTCATTTTAACTTAATCATCCCTTTAAAGGCCCTATCTCTAAATATAGTCCCATCCTGAGACATTGGGTGATAAAATAACTTTTGAGAGGAACATAATTATAGTGATAACTATGGCACCAATTGGAAAGAGTAAATGGGGGGCGAGGAATATCACAGTAAAGTACTAACTATTGCTTGATGTCTTCTAATGTTATGGACTATGACCCATAATCTGCCAACTTTGAGTCAAGGTAAATGTGAACCGTTTCACCCACCAAAACTGGATGTTTTCTTGAACCAGATCATTACTCTTCTCCTTGCTCTTCCCTGAAGTTTCTCCAAAGGCATTCATGTCTCATAAATGACAAGTGGATAGAGAAGAGCTTTGTTGTCAACAGAGCTTCCTGCAGGTCCCAGCTCTCTTACTTGTTACCTGGAGACACTGTGGGTAGGTCACTTAGCATCTCTGAATCTTAGTTATTTCAGTTGGAAAGTGATGTTATCATATTCTCTATCTTCTTTCAAAGTGAGTGGGGCAATCATATGACAAATAGCTATTGGGGGCTGTGGGATTGTGAGGCTTAAACTCTTTGATCCTGAATCTTAGTGATTCAGGGATAGTTTCATAGAAAAGATAATGGATATCAAACTGTTTTGGAATATGAAAGCATGGGGAAACCAATTATAAGAAATCAGAACTTAACCAATATAGAACAGGAAATGAGTCTGGAACAATGTATAAATTTGAGGAAAATGTAAGAGGTAGGAAATAAACAACAATTTTTTCCCCTGTTTCGTTACATAAAGGGTTTGAGAAGTCTTAAAGAGATACTTGTCATAAAATAGAAAATTTCCAATAATGAATTTAAAACAATCAGAATAACTGATGTTGTACATGTTGCAGCAGATGAAAAGTAGAGGAAATTAAACTGTAGCTTAATGAAATACCCCTGCTAAATTAGAAGCACAGATTTCTTCTTTTTCTCTTAATTTCCTGGCATGTGAGGCAAAAGAACTTTATCATGGATTCCTGTGACACTCTCCTTGATGGACAGCAGTTTGCTTTTTTAAGGCAGCAAAGTTTCATCAAGCACAATGTTGGAGAAGCAATTTCCCTGTAGAGCAGCGATTCTCAACCTGTGGGTCGTGACCTGTTTTCTGATGGTCTTAGGCTCTACAACAGTGACCCACAGGTTGAGAACCACTAGCAGGGTCGCCTAAGACCATCAGAAAATACAGACATTTACATTACAATTCACCACAGCACAAGGAGCTGTATTAAATGGTCGCAGCATTAGAAAGGTTGAGAACCACTGCTGTAGAGGCTGTCCTATTGATTGCTGATCACTGACTGACCACCCTAGATCTCCAGAGAAGAGAGGAGCCAACAGGAAACAGAGAGGCCTGAACCCATCCTTCAGGGATGACAGTTCAGGAGGTCTGGCATTTGTACCCAAATATTTCATAAACTGTCCCACTCTGTCAGATCATTAGGCAGGAATGGGAAGCATTGATGTAGAGTATACTCAGGTATCTTAGTTTGAGTTCTTCCAATTAGGAGAGACTGAGGCAAGGATTGGAGTCTGAAGGGTTTAGGTGGGAGATAAAAGGGATGCTGGTAGGGTAATGTAGAAATACGACAAAGAGAGAAAGACCCCCCAAATACCTGGTAATGCCTCACCGTACACATTACCATGATGGGCACATGCTTCCAGGAGCAAAAGAGCAGGTTGTTTATACATCAACTCCCTAGCATCTTCAGACCTTTGTAAATGGCCAGAGAAAATCCTCATGCAAATGCACGCAGGAAGTGCCAGTTAGAATTTAGCTGGTAGGAGTGAGGGTAGATGTGGCTTCTAGAAAGCCATACATTGGATACCACTGTCACTACCATCCTAGGAGCAATCATGGAACCAAAAGACATACTTTTCATGATTGATAGCTATATACATGTCTTCCCTTCCGAAGACCATGACTTACTGTCAGTGCACATGGGGTTTCAGGGTTGGGCACAGAGGGATGGGTGTGAAGAGAGGATGAACCATTGTAGTCCTCAAATACCAGCTTACTCACTGGCTGAGTAAGCTAAGGCTTGCCTTTTTCTTTTGAACCTCATGTCTCTCTTGAACAAATTAAGACAAATGTCTTACCCTATCCTCCTCCATTTTTTATCAGGGGCATTAAGATGAGACTTCGTAAAACTAACGGATGGCGCATGACTAAGAAGTGTGCCTTAGATGAAACAAAGGACTTTGCAGGTAGCTGGATCTGGCTCCACTATGGCAAAGTAGCTGTGTAATTTTGGGTAGAGTCCTTTCAGGGTCTTAGTTTTCTCATCTGTAAAATGGGAACAAGGATAATGTCTACATGGCAGGGCTATTGTGAAAACCAGGGAAGGTAGGAACAGATGGAAGAAACGCTATGCCAAGTGAATGATAACTTTGGTTAGGGAAAGGTCAAACCTTTTTCATTTGTGAAAGGTTATTTGTGATTTATACACAGGACTTCCTCAGTTCATGTTTCAATGTGAAGATAGGTCTTGTCAATAGTGAAGTGCTGACAATGTCAGTTTCAGTCAGTCCTGCTTGTTCCCCCAAAGCCTCGCTTCTGGGTAGCACTTTTCCAAGTCTTTGTTCTTTGTTTCTCATTTTAGATTCTCTTTTTGTTACTGCACTTCACTCCTCAGAGAGACAGGGAATTGGCAAGACTGTCTGTGAACTGACTAGCATCTTTTATGTATTTTTTCATCCAGAAGAAATGTGTGCAAACCTAAGGAAGGTGGATTGGCCCCATCCTACTCACTATGGGCCTTTTTTTTTTTTTTTAATTGTGATTGATTTCAGCGAGGGAGAGAGAGAAACATCAATGATGAGAGAGAATCATTGACCTGCTGCCTCCCGCATCTCCCACACTGGGGATTGAATCTGCAACCCAGGCATGTGCTTTGACTGGTAATCAAACCATAACCTCCTGGTTCATAGGTCACCGCTCAACCACTTAGCCACCATGACTGGGCATTATGGGGTCTTTAAAGAAAATCTATTCAGCATTCAATGCCAACAGCTGGCTTGTTCATCTTTAGACCAACAGCCAGATTTCAGATTGTCCTCCATTTTACAAACTCTTCTCTGAAAAAAAAAAAAAAAGAAATATCAAAGCAAAAAAATAGGATGCTGATCCCAACTAGTGTATTCTTCAGGGGCCTAGCTTTTAAGGTCAGATTTTAAAAACTTTCATCAGTTGGATGCTCAGACATCCACAGGGAAAGAAAGTAAATGCATTGATTCTTTTTTTTTTTTAATAATGAGCAAAATTTAGAACATTTATCAGTCAAGGGAGGAGCACAGATCACAAGCATGATCAACTCAGTTGCCATCAGCGAGAAGCATGACATTTTCACTGAACTTGGGGAAAACATAAACACACATACTTCTTAAGTGATTCATACTAGCTTTGGTTCTTTCAATGTTGAAGAAGTTAGAGCCATACATAGAAGTGGATTTCCTTTTATTGTCACCTCTTTTCTCTGGGTTAGAATGCAAAAGTTTCGGACCTTGAGATGTTCTCCTTGCTGTGTCTATGTGACCCATTAATTCATTTGGTGCATTTGGGACCATCCATGGAACGAGTTTGGGCAAATGTGGAATGAAGAATTCAAGGTCTTCCTTTTCCCTGAATTCTGATTCACCTGTTGGGCTTTGGGAGAGGGCTGGGAGGGCATTTCCAAATGTGTCGTGAGTGAGTTTGCCTCTGGTTTGCTTTGTCTGCGTCAGACCCAGCCAACCTGGTGAATCAATGATACCACTTTGGGAAAGGGCTCTGGAAATGGAGAACAACATTGCTTAATTGCACTCCCTCCCTCCCTGCCAGCAGGCTGCACTTGACCACTCAGGGTCTATGTTGTTAGGCAAGGAAACAAATGCTAATCATCCCCAGGATGTTGCACCAAGATTATTTCCTCTGTGTCTCTGCTGGAAAACGAGATCGTTCACTATTTGTGAAATTATTGATTTCAGAGAGAGAGAGAGAGAGATAGAAACAGATCCTCTCACCGTATCTGAAAAAGTCAGAAGCTTTTTAGAATCATTACTGTTTCTTATTATAGCTCTGTGACCATGTAGAAACCTTAAATGCCTTTTGAATCCTCAAGAAACAGCTGCTGATAGCCAGCGATATTTTGATGGTGTATATGATTATGTCGTTCTGTTTCTCTGAAGAATGGGAAATAGTTTATTGGGAGAGGCAATTGTTTCTCTGAAAGGGATGCTAAAGGAGGACTATAGAGGAGGACTATGGAGACAACCCAAGCCTGTAAGGGTTTCAATGTCAACACTTTCAACACCTGTGAAATCAGTGCGCGAGATGATCTTTAGGACTCTTCCAGTCCTGATATTCTAAGACTTTGCCTGTCTCTAGTATCTTGAACAGTTAATTAAGCAGTTTTTCATTCTCTGTGCCAGATAAATGAGCGAACTTGCTCTATAAACTGAACATCTCAAGCCAATAAGGAAAATCTACCCACATCTCAGACTGCCTTATGCTTGTTGATGTCAGAACAAGAATTATTGTGGTTAATCAGAGGAGGACACAAAAAAGAACAGCGTGTACCTGGCAGAATTTGTATATCAGTGCGTTACAATTTGCCAGAGTGTTCTCGAAAGTTAAATCTTGCATTACATAACTTTTTTAGCTCTTTCTTAAAAACGTTCCAGTTGAGCTGCAATGTTTTATGATTTCCCTTGCTTCACAGATGAACGTATTGTCAATGATTAGGCTAAAATCCCCAGGTATTTCTTAATGTAAAAGGTTGAGGTTATGAAGCTAAAGGAGAAGGTTGAGCAAAGAAGCTGCTATTTAAAACATATAGAAGGTAAGAAGGTATATGTCATTTGTGAAAGCATTTCTAAAGTGAATGTGACTCACCACTCAAATAAATGCAAATTATTTAACATTATAAAGGGTTATTTTAGCAAAGGCTTGATTTTCCTTTCTGTATGGGTTTCTAGGGGGTATATTTAGGTAGGCATCTTCTATGGCAGTATTTACAGAGATATATTATAATGTTGTCCTCCAGGGGGCGTTAAATCTTCAGCAAAGCTCCAGATTCTCCAGTTAACCTTCAGAGCTGTCTGGCTTCCTTCTCACTGGGATGCAGGAGTGTTGGGGCCCATATCCTGAATTTCACATCTCAGGCTTCTAGAGAAGGCTCTACACTTCTTAAAAAGACTAGGGTGGGCATGAAAAGCCAGTGGCCTTTGAGGGGAGCCGGGGAGGGAGTTGTCCCAATGTAGCCTGGTCTGAAAGCCCTACAGCAGGTCTGACCCTCACGGTTCATGCCAGTAACACTTTGAGAGACAATCGATGTGTCTAAAATTGTAGTGCTTTCTAAGGGCAGAAATGTGATTTCTGGAGGCCCAAAGCTAACCTAATATGGATTAGAAAAGGTGACGTAGATAAAAGTGGCAAAGGATACTTCATTCTTACCAAAATCCCACAAAGGGCTGTGTATTTTTGTTTTTGTTTCTTCTCTTATTTTTCAATGCAACCATAGCCCAGAAGTGTGCAAACCTCTAGGTCTGGGAAGCCAGACTTTATGTAGTGAAGTCTATGACTGTAAAGTAATACATACAGTACAGTGGTTAAGAGGTCTATAGGTTCTGGATTTGACTGATTGGGTCTCATTACCTGCTTTACTTATTATAAGCTCTAGGGAACTGAATTCATTACTTAAACTCCCACATCTCTGATTCCTCATTCACAAAAGACTATCTCACAGGGTAATTGTAAGGATTAATTAAGACAACCTCAGAGAAGTATTTGGTGCATAGTAAGTGTTCCATAAATACCATCAGTGACTCCTGTTCCTGATTCTGAACCTGAGATCCCCATGGTCTGCCTCCAATTTGTCTTTCCCATCTCCCCTACATAGATTCCTTCATCCCAAATACCTCCCCACACTTTTATCCCCTCACTCTCTCTGCTCCCTCCGCCTTCCTTGGCTACATCACCGTCTGATGAAATCCCACTCAAATATTGAGGATTATCTGTAATGGCACTGTACCATCTCCCCAACACACACGCACACACAATTCCCTACTCCAAGAACTAAACGAGCTTTCTCCTATCGCTGAACAATATCAGGGACATAATATCTTGAGGTATATATATTTGTTAAGCCTCATATGGGTGCATTTTTAAATACGTAGCTTATATCTCTTTAAACCAACCCAGTGGGGACATAATGAGAAGACCTCAATCTTTGGAGAGAGGAAGACTTGGTTCAAATTCAACTTCCGATACTCTATCGGGCGAGTCATTAGAACTGTTGCACCCACAGTTTCCTCCTACGTAAACGGGATACAGTTGTCACTTTTTCATCCTATAGTGAGGGCTTAGAGACATAATAGTAGTATTAGAAAGTCATCAGGACCTTCCTTTTTACCGTGGCTATTTCTGTTTGTAACACACCCCTGTTCACCAGAAGGTAACATTGAAGACAGAATACAGTGGTACCTCAAGATACAAGTGCCCTAACATACAAGATTTTTGGAATAAGAGCTGTCCGGTGAGCGATTTTTGCTTTGAAATACGAGCAACATTTGAGATAGGAGTAATTGCGCGGATCCGCGGGCTGCACACGACCCACCAGTTTACCGCAACTCCAGCGTCTCATAGTTTCCCACACCTCAAGGTTAAAGAACAAATTAAACTCATATCTCGAGGTACCACTGTATTGTCTTTTTCTTTTCCACGTTTCTAGAATAGAGTCGAAGTAGTGCGTTTAGCTATAAAAAGACCTTTATAGCTAAACACACCAACTTTTAGATAACAAACACCTGGAGGCATCCCAATTGATTAAGCCTCTGCAGAAAGTGTATTCCCACCTGGGTTTACCAAGGCTCAGTATTCTAAAGTCTGACAGATACTTCACTTGGTAAATAATCCAGCAATGGCTCCCCAGTGTACAGTAGGGTTTATTCATTACGATAGCTCTTTCGGTTCACCAGAGTCATCTGTTTCTCTTTAGAGCAATGGAACGACTCTCCTGTTTTCTTGACCAAGAAGTCACTCTGTTTTCCATGGTTCAAAGTTAAGCTTTTATTTGGTTTTAAATTAAAAAAATAAATTTCATTATTAAATAGTGAGATGGAGCTAACTAATGTCCAGAGAGTAGCTGACTCAGGAATAGACCACCGGGGTGGGGGTGTACAATGAAGGGGGTGGGTCACCTAAACTAAAACCATTGGTTGTGTTGTCATGTCTGTTTAAAAGACCAACAGTGGCATAAGTCAAAAGAAACGGAGATACAAAGTTTTAAATGTTTACAACGGGCGGGAGAAGTAAACCGCTTATTCTACTGCAATCGCACGCGAATCGCTTTCTCGGTGCCAGTGGCTTTGGACACTATACCACAGTGCTAATGTCATCGGGCTCGTCCGCTTTCTTTTGCCTGCTCGGCAGGGATTTCAAGTATTCAAGGTGTCTGCGGGCATCCTCCTGGTTTTGCCTCACGTAATACACCACATAGGAGATCACCATGGTGAACCAGCCGAACATGGTAACCAGCATGGCGTAATCGGTAGTTTTTTTCGGGAGGTTACAAAGGTCAGCATCGTTGGCAGCATTGAGGAACGGCCTCCCGGCGTGTTCATCCAACACGGAGGTCTTACAGATGACATTGTGGGCCGTCTCGTGATTGGACGCCATGCTCCTCAGGACTTGCTGCAGGGTACAGTCGCAGTGCCAGGGGTTGTTGGCGATCCGGGCCCTGGCCTTCAGGTTGTTGAAGGCGTTTTTGTGCACGCTCTGAATCCGGTTGTCAGACAAGTCCAGAGTCTGCAGAGTTTCCGCCACTCCTTTGAAGGCGTGCTCGTCGATGAACTCGATGCCGTTTTTGGACAGGTTGAGAACTCTCAGCTGATGGAGGTCCTTAAAGATCTCGTTGGGGATGGATGTGATCTGATTGGAGTCCAGGTACAGTAAGACTGTCTCAGGAGGAAGATCCCTAGGTATCTCCTTGAGATTGGCATTGCTGCAGGTGACGTTCAGACCCCCGGAGGAGGAACAGAGACAGCCCTTGGGACACATACTGGCGGAGTGAAAGCACAGTATCATGAGCACAAAGCTTTGGAGGAGGAGACACATGGAGAGGGAGCGGGTCAACCACAGGTCTACCAGATTCATGCTGGAATGTCCGCATAATCACAAGCCCATTCCTCATTTACTCCCACAAGCAAGCATGGCAGCGGTTCCAGCTCTGTCCGCACCGCTGATTTCCTTCCTTGTGTAGTTCAAAAGGCTGCCGCTAGCACATATGTCTTTTCATTCTTTCTGTCCTTGCCTGGATACCTGAAGGAAAGGGAAGCAGATGCAATTAGCTTTTTTTTTTTGCAAAGGGAGGTACATGGCAATTAAAAGTTCTCTCAGGCAGCTGGCATTCTAGCTGGGCAGGAGGAGTGGTTACACAGGTAATTTCCATGCACGCCACTGGGACTTATCTGCATAACGGGAGTCTCCTGTTCAGATTCCAGTTGCTGGCGGAGAAAACTGTTAATAACATTTCTGAATTATGTCGCCTTGTTTTGTGCAGAATTAGAGCAAACGGTCCAGATTGATTACATCTCTACTGGTTCTTTTCCTGAACACCTTCAATTCTACAGTTGTAAAATTTAATTCCACCTTCTTGCCTTCCTACAATAACATGCATTAATGCAAGCTAGCCCTGCATTCGTGCAGCAATGAGAAATAATAATAATATTTCACAGGTAATGACCGGTATCTGTCAGGGCTTTTTAATGGATTTCCAATTTGGAATATTTTCTCTATAGACATATCTTACTTGAATTAAGAAATGAATAAATGCATTCCAACCTTCACCACAAACTGTTGTTAAAGACTGACAGCCTAGAATCTCCATAAGAATTGCCTCTCATGTGACCTCCCGAGATTACATTATGCCTAGAGGATGCCCTTAACTGAATTTCCAAAGGATTCTCTCTCTGTTCTCCAAATAACATATCCTTCCACAATGGATTTTCCACTATGACACATACCTACATGCCCTTTTTAAAATATAAGATGAGAAATGAAAAATACTAGCCTTTATGAATTCTCCAATAGCCTATTTTTTTCTTCCCAATCAAATGTTAAGGCAAACGTAGGTTTACAGTTGTTGAGTATGCAGAGCATTTTATTTTTGCTTGTATTAATTATTGTATCATATTGCATATGAAAAACTGTAAGTCTGCCTTTGCCCCTTTGAGAATATAAGTTAATCCTCAAAACTACTCTCTTCTATAGAGAGGACAAACATTTTCAGGGTCAGTATGTAGAGGAGGTAAGTAGATCTTAGATTATATGATTTGCCCAAGGTCAAAGAGCATGTAGGTGGTAAAGAAAGGACTCAAGCCAAAGACTTTATTCTGACTCATTTTATTCTCAGAACTCTCTCTGTCATCTCCACACCTCTCTCCCTAAATCCATCTGTCCCATGAGGACAATCAAGATCCAAGTAACATTGCTTGTTTTGATTTCTGATGCTGTTATGTTGCAGCTCAATTCCAAATGGAGGATCCCATGGACCTCCGTTGAGGGTCCCTCTGCATTGTGCAGGGAATCGATGCCTGCCTTCAGAGGATTCTCTCTCAGGATTGGAGAAACATTCATTCCTCGCACAGCAGTGAGCAACAAATGTCTTTCAGCAAGAGCAACAAATGACTCTCAGCAAACTTATCTTTTCTAAAGATCCCAGATGGATAAATACAGAGGGAAATGACTCCAAATGTTACCAAACTCACAGAAGAGAAGATTAATGTGAGATGAAATTTTATGAACTGGGTTGTTAATCATGGAAAACACAAGATTTGCCACAGCAGAATAGTGCGGATGTGCTTTTGGAATCCTAAGTTCCTTAAATGCCAGAGAATGTTAAAGAAGGACCCCTAGGCTTACTAAGCCATCCATCAATAGCTCACATCGTTTACAGTAAAATTGTCTCTTCCTTTCATGTTTTCCTTCAGAATTGCATTGCATGGCATTTACAGTGTTTAGTAATTGTCTAAATGGGAGAGATAAAAAAAAAACAGGTATGAGGGGAGCATACAGATAGGAAAGAGGGCAGCAGAACAAGGCAAAGGATGCTAGGAGTGGTACATGAGAAGGACACAGAAGATGGGAGAAATGAATGCGATTAGAGAAAATAAAGGGTGTCCATGCCATCAAGCAATTTCCACCAAGTCTTATTGAAAGGTGGGAAGCCTTCTCTGGAGGACCCTTTACATCCCTTCAGAGACAAATCAAGACTCTGTCTGAAGAAAAGTGTTCTCTAATTTAGACTACAAGCTTCATGAAGGCAGGGACTTGTTTTGCCTCATGTAGAAACAACAGTTAATAAAGCGAAAGTACTCTGGGGTTGTATTCTAGTTATAGTCTTTATTAGCTGTGTGCTGCTGAGCAAGTTATTTAAACCTCACTACCCTTATCTTCACATGAAGATTTAAAAAGCACCTAATTACAAGGTATATTTGAGACTTATAGGAGATAATCCACAATGCCTAATAGGTAGTTAAGAGCTCAATACTTTTTTAGCTATAGTTACTGTTATTATCCTAGATATATTCCCAACTCCTAGCCTAGTGCTTGACATGTAGTAAGGGCTAAATATCTATTGTATGAAGGAACCAATGAAGTACTGAAGAATCCAGCTGTGCTTTTTCTTCCCTATGGTAATTACTTTTATTATTTTTAACATAAATATTGGCTCATGAAATGTCTCCTGGTTTTAGATCTCAACACACTGGCTTTGGAAAACGTCCTGAGTGCAGGCTGCTAACTGATGAAAAGCAGAATAGAATTCTTTCTTAGTAGGCTCTAGACTTACTTACGGATCTCCAGAACAGTCAATCCAGTGGTCATGGTCACAGATAAGAAATGGCTAGGGCATATCTTGAGTTCTCCTCATCAGTGTGTAATCCCTCTTGAAATGGCCCACATGGTTCACCTATAACACTGGATGGAATGCTTATTAGGAGTACAAATCTAGAGTGGCCCTCTCATTAAGAGGTTGGATTCAAATGAAGTATTTCACTTTTCTCTCTATGATGTTTGATAAAAGGGGAATAAAAGTTTGGGAGATTGGATGCTGGGTTGCCATGCTTCAGACTCTAAAGCTTCCACCCTCACCCAGGACAAAGTGACAAGAGATGTAGAATAGAGAGAGAGGAGTCCTTGGATGTCCAGGAAGCAGACAGCAAGGCCAATGATAGCGAGTCAAGATCTCCAGCAGGGAGGATGGAAGAGCTGCCTTTCGGATCCACTATATTGAAATACTGTTTCCCAAGGGGATTGCTATCTTGTCATTGCCCTAAATTACCGGATAAGTCAACAGTGGCTCTTGGAACAAGAAGACATGGGGGTATGTAAGTACCTCAGAGTAAAAGAGTGGCTATTCTCCTGATATTAGTATTGTGTAGCAGATTACAGAGTTAAACACAAGCCTCAAAACCTACAACTGATTTGGGTAATAATAGCAGCAGCAGCCTAATTACTACTAGTCCTGATAAGGAACAAGACCCACCCAAGGGACAGACCAAATTCAACTGCATCTTTTCTACTTCCTAACTCCCTATGTGCAATTCTCAATTCATTGGACTACTTTATCCTGATCCCTTCAACCCTTTCCAATAGGTCTGGGGGAATCAGGAAGTGACTGTATTTCTGGATATGATGTCCAGGAATGAGCTGTTCCCTGAAAGTTCACATTTTCCTGTCACCCATGTTTCTGAGCTACAGGAATTAAGGCCAGGATTCAATGTCAGCCATCAAATACTGTTTCCAGAAGGAGAAAAAGTGCCCTTAGCAGACTGCCTGAGAAGACTGTTCTTTCAGTGGTTGATTAACAACCCTGTTTTGTTTCCTGTTTCTTTCTTTCTTTCTTGTCATTAGGGGGCACTCAAAGTTTCTAACCCCAAAATTTTCAAAAGCTCTTCTGAGATAATAGAGCACAATTCCGAGAGAAATACCAGCCACTCCAGTTTCTCCCAATTACATCCCATGCAATTCTGCTACCAAACAGAATAACTTGATTAAAAAGCAAAATTGAATCTTTTAATTCCAGACATAGAATTCAAATTAATCAGGAAAAAAAAACCACTTTGTGACTGACCCAGCCAGGTGTGGCTCAGTGGCTGTCAACTCAGAAACCAGGAGATCACCAGTTCAATTCTCAGCGGGGCACATGCCCTGGCTGCGGACTCGATCCCCAGTAACTTGAGGCAGCCAATCAATGATTCCCTCTCATCATTAATGTTTCTCTCTCTCCCTTCGTCTCTGAAATCAATAAAAATATATTAAAAAAAAAACCTTACAAATGTAATAGTTAAAATTTCTCTATGGCAAAGAATAAGACCATACACAAAATGAAAGAACAGATGATAGAATAAAGGCTTTAACAAACAATATAAGAAGTTCTCACAAAGACCTAAGAAGCAGATCCAATGGAAAGATGGACAGAGAAATGATATATACAAATGACCAATAAATCATACAAAAAGATTCTTGATCTCACTGACAGTAAAATAAATTGAAGTTAACAACCTATCATTTTGATTTAAATTAGGAAACATATCTAATATTAATAAAAATGTGAACAACATACCCTAAAACACTTGATGAGGGGATAAGTTGGAGACTCTTTCTATATGAGCAATTTAAGAATATCATCAAAGATTAAAATTTAAGAACAAGGTAGACTGACCTGTGTCAATGTGAAGTTCTTCAAAATAACCACAAAAAGTTCCTTGAAAAAAACTGTATAATATAATCCTATTGGTATAAAATTTTTAAAAAGAGGGGGTAAATATGCAACTGTAGAATTTATATGTTTTCATATGCACAGACCATTTCTAAGTGGATGTAAAACAAGCTATTAATAATGGTTAATTCCAAAGAATGGCACTCAGGGACCTGCAGGGGAAAAGGAAGTGTCTTTATTTTATACCCTCTGTATAGATTTATTTTTTTAATAGAAATTAACTTTTCTCAATCCTTTTTTTTTTAGTTCTAAGTATTTTTATTTTATTATTTAAGTATTTTATAAACAGTAGTACATATGTCTCTTTTTTTTTTCTCTCCCATTGACCTCCCCCTGGTTTCCCCTACCCCTGGCACTTGCCCTTGTCCCCCCATCCCCAGTGTCTTGCATCTGTTAGTTGTGTTTTGTTTTAACTTACAGTATAAATATGTTTAGTTTGTTTTTATTTTATAATAGAGATTTAATAAGGGATTAGCTGGAAACTCAATTCAAATGTACAGCTCAGAAAGCAACTTTTAAAAATACTTATATTTGTATTGAGAAACATCAATTGGCTGCCTCCTGCATGCCCCTTACTGGGGATTAATCCTGCAACCCAGGCATGTGCCCTGACTGGGAATTGAACCAGCAAACTTTTGGTGCATGGAATGATGCTCAATCAACTGAGTGACACAGGCTGGGATGAAAGCAACTTTTGAGCACATAAGAGAGTTGGACAGTGGTAGCCAAGAGGGTCAGATAAATGTGAAGACAATGAATTTTTAAAAGCTGAACATGTTTCCACAAGAGAGACTGGATAGCCGTGGACTATAGTTTGGCTCAGTTGATAGAGCATTGGCCTGTGGATTGAAGGGTCACGGGTTCAATTTCAGTCAAGGACATGGATCTTGGTTGTAGGCTCAATCCCTGGCCCTGGTGGGGGCATATGCAGAGAAAACCAATGATGTGACTTTTTCACATTGATGTTTCTCTCTCAGGCTCTCCTTCTCCTTTCCATTCCCTCTTAAAAAAAATCAATGAGGAAATACCCTCTAGTGAGAATTAATGAGAGAGAGAGAGAATGAATACATGAGTGGGCAATCACGCGGCCCTATATAAAAATAGAAGTCTAATTCACAACCTGTGGCAACCAGCCCCAGAAAACAAACTACGACCTGTGCAGCAACCAGCCCAGATCAGCCAGGCCTTGGTCAATAACTGCCAGCTTCCCTAATTCCCTAATTTCTGTCCCCATTTCCATCTTCGAAACAAGCAGGGAAACCTCTCCTAACCAATCACAGAGGATGCTCTTTCTATTTAGTCTGCCACCACCTTCCCAAACCCAGAGCCTCCATCAGAGCAGAATCAGAGGCTTTTCACTTTTACTCAACTTTCTTTCCCATGTCTGAGTCCCTGCCAAATGCAAGAGATTGTGTTCCCCGCTATAAAAAGCATGGAACAAGTGGCTTTTGCTTGTTCTCATTTGGGCAGTGTTTGTTTATTTTCACAAACACTAAAGTTTGAGTGCATGATATTTTCAATGCAATATTCCAATATTAGCTTTATACTATATCATAGAAATTATATACTTATTTTATAATATGTTCAGATTTTTATGGATTGCATAGGCCATCAATGTATGTAATTCCTGACCAAAAATTTAAGGAGAGTTGAGACCTGAATAACTCAGGTAATTTTCTCTACTGCTGCATTGAGATCATGTTGGTAGATACAGCTCCTTAGTTCACATCTTTAGCCCTGGGGCCACATTTCTATTCGAGCCACCTCTCACCAGAAGATTTCACCAAGGGCTCAAACTGGGAGTACCTATAAGTAAAATCATTTTCATGCATCATCCCCACTCAAATACATGCCTCCTCTGCTATACATCACCTGTTCTTTCCTCCTGATTTTTAAAGAGTTTTCCTTTTTATTTGTCCTTCTATATCTCTCCTATGCTTTATATTTTCACTGCCTCTTTTCTGTTTAAACCTTCATCTTATTATTGTGAAAGAAAACAAAAAATGCTTCCTTTCTCGACTGCCTGCATACAGTCTTGCCCTGCTCCCAGTCCTCTCTCATATCAGGTTAAAAAATATTCTAATCATGGATTCCCGCTGGTCAGCAATGACCCCCTGTTGTCCATAAGAATCCTATTCTTATCCTATCTCCCACACTTCCTTACTCAGACATAGAAATCTGAGCTCAATAAACACAGATCAACAAAGAGAGGAAAATAGTCGAACATTAAAGAAATTCAGAGCACAGGTTAATCTCTTGAAGTAGACATTGAAATTACCACATTTAATTTGTACTTTGGTTTAAATTAATTGAGTTTATGACAAAGTAATAGTAGGACAATCTATTACCTAAGTCAAAGGGCAAGATTGTGGGACTGACAGACATTTTCACTCAGAGACTAAAGGAGGATGATCACTCACACAGAATAGATATTGAAGAAATGGTGAGAAGAAATGGTGAGACAAGAGGTGAAGTTGCATTTTATCCTGAATACACATATATCTCCTGACGCAATTCTCACAACAGCCCTGGAAAGGCATACTTATGACCCTTGTGCAGATGAGCAAATCGAAACATAGAGACGTTATGCAATCTGCCCACTGTCTTAGCTGCTCAGTTGACAGAAGCAAGATCTTAATACAGTCCTTTAGCTTCCAAAGCTTGTGTGGTCAAAAATGTACCACGAAGCTCTTTACATCCCAACTACAGTGGTTTTCTTTGTCCTTCTCAACTGATTCTTTTAAGATGAGAAACCAGGACCAGGCTGCATTATACACTGGGGGAATGATTGCAGATTGAAAAGAAAGATGGCGGATAGGAGGAGGGAGGCAGAAAGGCTTTGGAATGCCTACATTAGATGCTATGGCGCAAGTCTATGGATATGTTCTTATCTTCCAACAGCCCTGTTGGATACCTATGGTGGACATCATGAGTCTTACTTTAGTACAGTAGGGGGACTCACTGAATGGGCACTGCTCACAGTGACACAGCTGATGAGCAGAAGGACGAACCTGGATCCCTTAGTCCCACAGAACAGATCCTAATCAGTGCTCACTGGTTTATGTAATTCTTATACTGGCCACTTTTTGATAGAGAGAGTCTGTAAATAGAAGTGCTGAGTTTCAAATGCCAAGCCAGCTCTCTGCTGACAGCTTCCTACAAAGTTTGGGAAAGCCGATTAAAGGAGAAAAAACTTCCTTTTCCTGTGAGAATCTTAGAAGCACTATGGATAGAAAACTTTGGTCAAACTAACATAAAATCTATATGTTCCAGATCTTAATTAGTTTCAGGGACTACTTTTCCTCTTTTAAAATCTATTTCATAAAATAAAGCTTTAAGCAAACTCTCAGTGTATTGGGAGGGGCGGGGGGAGAGGAGCACTCTTATGAACAAGTTGTCTCTTTCCTACATGATCTCCTGGGTGGATTTTAAAGTTCTTCCTACCCAGGAGCACACTGGAAAAACCAACAACAACAACTGGCTTTTTTTGGACCCACCCTCTATCTCTTTGTGGGTGTTAGACGTAGAATAAAGATTATGTCTTTGCTAATATCTGTGTTTATTATCCAATGTGCCCCATGTTTATAAGAAGACTGAATGGGAAAACCCATTTATCTCAGTTTCTTTCTGCTCTCCTATTATCTCCCAGCAAATGCCTATGGTATTAAAAATAGTGTCAGCTCTGCAAACTCTTAACACAGAATCTACATAAATGTAGACTCCCAAAGACTTGCCAGGATCCATAGGCAACTAGAAAGCTACTTTTAGAAAGCACTAACTTATGTTGAATTCTGTGGCATTTCTGAGTAGAATGAGTGATTGTTACCACATTTAAAAAAATTGATCCTGCCAAAACCGGTGTGGCTCCATGGATAGAGCGTCGGCCTGAGGACTGAAAGGTCCCAGGTTTGATTCCAGTCAAGGGCATGTATCTTGGTGGCGGGCACATCCCCAGTAGGGGGTGTGCAGGAAGTGGCTGATCGATGTCTTTCTCTCATTGATAATTTCTCTCCCTTCCTCTCTGTAAAAAAAATCAGTAAAATATATTAAAAAAATGATCCTGCTAAAATCCCCTGGGCATCTACTATGTGCAAAGCACTGGATCAAATGTTTTAATTTGAAGACAAGAGAAATTTTGCCTTAGAGTGTTCCCATGTCTGCTTTAGATGACTCAGATTATAAGATTTGGGACTTTTTGAGCTGATAATATTTAGATGAGATTTTGAATTTTGAGTTGTTGCTATCATGGGTTAAGATTTCTGAGGATGTTGGGATATGATGAATATATTTTCCATGGGAGATGGATGTGAATTTTGGGGGGCCAGAAAGTAGATTATAGGAGGCTAAAAAATGTCCCCCAAAATATCTAGGTCTGAATTGCTGAACCCTTAAATGTTACATTTTATGGAAAAAGAGACTTTGCAGGTGTGACTATGGATTTTGAGATGAAGGGATTATCTAGATCTCAAAATCCATAGTCAGAATATGAAAGATAGTTAGGATAGTTGACACAGAAGAGAATGAGGCAAAATGACTATTGAAGAAAGGATTGCAGTGATGTGGACATAAGCCAAGACATGCTGGCAGCCTCCAGAAACTGGAAGCAGCAAGGAACAACTTCTCCCCTAGAGCCTCTGGAGGGATTGATCTGGTGAAACTGACTTCAAAATTCTGGCCTTCAGAACTGTAAGATAATAGATGTGTGGTATTATAAGCTACAAAGTTTGTGTTAATTTGTTATAACAGCTTTAGAAAATGAACACGGTAGTAAGTGGGAAACAGAACTCAAAGTCAGTTTTTCTGACCCCCTGTTATCCTGGGTTAAGGACTTTTGCGGCAACTACATGCTTAGCTTGGCTCAGTCTCTTGGCAGCCAAAGGAAGACCAGAATATCAAGTTACAAAATGGTGATTATCTAACATAGTAAGAGATGATTAGTTATTAGCAGAGAGAAACTTTTTCAAATTTTCAGAAATTTTATTATATTCTTTAAAAGGGCTACCATCTATAATATAATGGATATTAGTTTGAAGTTTTCACTGATGATGCATATATATTCTTCTTTGGCTTTCAGCATAGGGTGAAATCACTACTCTCTGAAAGACTTTTTAAGCCATAGAAAGCTGAATTATCATCTAAGGATGATGTATACTAGAAATGCATAATAAAAAAGGGATAAAATAGCCCTAGCCAGTTTGACTCAACAGATAAGAGTGTCGGCCTGCAGACTGAAGAGTTCGAGGTTCGATTTCGGTCAAAGGTACATGCCTGGATTTCAAGCTTGATCCCCCGGAGGCAGCCGGTCAATGATTCTCTCTCATCATTAATGTTGCTATATCTTTCTCTCTCCCTTCCTATCTGAAATCAATAAAACATATATTTTAAAAAAAACACAGGGATATAATAGAAAATGGGATAGAACAGGATGGTTAGCATGTCCCTTCAGGATGGTCAGTATGTCTTTTATAATGTGTGTGTGTGGCGGGGAGTGGTTCATAGAATTTATTATACAAACAAAGTCACTCTGACAGTGAAAAGAAGTACTGGTAACAATTGTACTGGGACAACAGGCTCAAACAGAAACTGATCCAGACAAAATGAGACATGTGGTCTTCTTATTATACACAACACCCTCATTAGTGAGGAGAGGGCCTTGTTAAATCTCTAGTGTCTCTGACTAAAATAAAAACAGACTTTTGTTCAGGGCTCACACTCTTCCTAGCCATCAACAAATTATCTTCTGTGCACTATTAACTTTTAATTTTACAAATAATATTATAAAACAAATATAACTTTTATAAATTAAAAAAGACTATGCAAAATTCAAACATCTAACAAATCAAATATTTTATTCTTCCAGGCCTTATAAAATATGCATATACACATATCTACACTAATAAAGGAGAAAGAAGCAAATTGACTGTATCTCCACAATGCCCATCAGCCATGAATATGCAAATTAACCCAACAAAGATGGTGGGTTAATTTCCATACACAGGCACAGAGCAGCCAGGAGGAATGGGACGCCTGCTATGAGGGGGAGGGCGGGGGTGGATGGAGCTACAGGAGTGGCACTCTGCCAGGAGCGAGGACTTGCAGGCTCCTGGGTGGCTGGGAGTGCAGCCAGGGGAAGGAAGGCCTATTTTTGCATGAATCTTCGTTCAACGGGCCTCTAGTATTTTATAATTGCAATTTTAGCATAGGTAACTTATTTTTCTTATTCAAGATCCTAAATTGTCATGACATTTATCATTTTAACGCCTGCACCTATTAGACCTATTTAAACATTATTCTTTTGTTAAATATTTTCGTTTTCTCCAATATTTTGCTAAAAATGTACCATAAATAATGTGAAATTGAAATGCATGTTTTGAGTCAATACATTTTCCCCGTCACATTATTTCCTTAATAGAAATTCCTAGAGGTAAAATCACTTGAGTGAAAGGATTCTCAGCTTCTCATCTGAATTCTGTTCATGGTCTACATCATTGAAAGGGCCATTACATAACATGATGGGCAGTGTCTGTAAAATAACAGAATTGGCCCCATTCATGGCTCAGGAGTTGAGCATCCACAATCAAACCAAGAAGTCACTGGTCTGATTCCAGGTCAGGGCACATGACTGGGTTGTGAGCTTGATCCCCAGTAGGGATGTGTAAGAGGCAGCCAATCAATGATTCCCTCTCATCATTGATATTTCTATCTCCCTCTTCGTCTCCCTTCTTCTCTGAAAGCAATAAAAATATATTTATAAAAATAAAATGACAGAATTGGTTACAACTGTCCAGATTATATTGAATCTGTGTCCATAATGTCAAAACCAAACGATACAGAGTTGTTCACAGGCAAAGTGGCAGTTCCAGGAGGCTGTCTCCTCCTAGTTTTAGCCATTGTGGCTCTCAGTCAGAATGACATCTGACAAGACAACTGGCTCAGTCCATTTCCTCATGGTCAGAGCAGAGCAGAGAAGCAAGCTACTATTTGTTGGTCAATATTTGTATTAAAAAAAAAACAACTGCTTATTTATAGCCCCATTAACATTTTCTTCAATAGTCCTGTATATAATGCCCTGAGTATATATTTTTGTTTTTCATTCAAAATATAACTGTGCAAAGATATATGTATAAGATTGTTACTTCAGTGAGGCACTGTTTGTTAGAGAAAAAGCAAAATAAAAAAGGATTAAAAAATAAACTAGAGTTATCCTAAAAATCCATCAGTCCATCACAAAAAGATTAAAAATGGTACATCAATACAAAAGAAAGATGCAACCTATAAATTCTAATTTTAAAAAATCTAAAATATATGTTAGGTGAAAAGTATACATGTAAGGCCACACTTATGTAAGACAAAACAAAGATCTACACACACGTACACAAGCACATACATACACATAATTTAAAAGTTACGGAAGAACAACAATAATGTATAATAGTCTTACCTCTTTGGGCTGATTATGGAGCTGATGGTAAGAAGAACAATTTTTACTTTTTAATCTTATACCTTTTTCTACTATTGCAGCTTTTGGCCATGAGCATGATCATAATAATTAGGCAAAAAACAGTTCCAAGTCTAGGCCTCTCTAAGAGTCCATGCAGACTCTTGCTTTTGCTCTTGGAATTGCCCCTACTCCCATCCCCAGCTCCATGTGAAAAATCCATGGCTAGCCTGATAGATGATGAGTGATCATATAAAGGAGAAGCCAGCTGTCCCAGCAAAGGTACTCCAGCCTAGAGCCAGCCACATTCCAAACATGTGAGAAAGCTCAGCCTAGACCAGTGGTTGGCAAACTCATTAGTCAACAGAACCAAATATAAATGGTACAACGAGTGAAATTTCTTTTGAGAGCCAAATTTTTTAAACTTAGACTTCTTCTAACGCCACTTCTTCAAAATAGCCCAGGCCGTGGTATTTTGTGGAAGAGCCACACTCAAGGGGCCAAAGAACAGCGTGTGGCTCGTTAGCTGCAGTTTGCTGACCACGAGCCTAGACCACCACAGACTCACAACTGAGCACAACCAAGGACTAGAATAGAGAACTCATTTGCACTAGGATTATCTTTTCTTCTAGAATTTCATATTTTTTTCTTTCCAGAACCCCTATCAAACCAAGTAGGATTGCTACTCCTAAAATTTGTTAGCAGAAAACAAGTGGTGTATAAATAAATCATCTCCAACCTTCATGCAATTTGCCTTTTGATTTCACATTTATATTATTCATTCTGTTAAGCACTTTTAAATTTCATCTTCTCCAATATTTTGATTATGTAAGATCAAAGTTTACCTCATTTATTTTATCCTTAAATAAGAAGACAGGATGGAAAAAAACAACTGATATCCATAGAACAATAAAGTCATATGAAGAAAGCACCTGGGTACCATTGATTTAATTCTCTCAGAAGGATCATCAGACAGGCTACCTTCTGCTTATCTAACTATGCTAATGGATGAATGAAGTAGCCATTTTTAGATCAATGAATTGGATATAGTCTTTAAATATTCTTGTCTCTCTCTGTTCTCCACCTGTGCTCTCTACCTTCTCAGCTATACATAGGCTTTTCCCAAATACATAAGAAATCTTCCCCTGATAGTGAATAAAATCCACAAAACAAAAAAGGAAGTCAGAACTGCGATGTATGGTTTATCTTTTGCATACTGTGTAGTTCATTGAAGTTCCACAGGGAAATGGGTGGCTGGATTTACCTCTGGCAATTGCCCGGAAAAATTAACAGCTACCCGGGGACTTAGCTTGTGTCAACAACAACCTAAATACAACTTTCCAAACTCATTTAATTGTCAGCATGATGCAACAGGACTTCCCTGTCTCCTTGCTCAGACATGATACACAAGTTGATTTTATTTTTTCGATACACCAGTTTACATAAAGAAAATTAAATTGGTATTCTCCATCCTAGCATTTACTCTAGCTCAGTGAACCAACCAGCCAGAAAGAGCAGTAAAAAGTAGGACTTGGTTCAGGCACAACTAGGAAAGCCAAGCAGAGAGGAGAGCGAGAGTGAGAGAGTGAGAAACCATTTCCAGAAAAAGATAACATAAAGCCTCATTCTGCCTCCCCTAAGTGCTCGCACAATTTTTCAAAAGAAGACCATCACTCCTCACCCCAGCACTTATTTCCTGTCTCTCTTTACACTTCACCAATTCCTACTGAAGTCACAAAGGGGAGGACTGGACAGAACAGCAAAAGATTCATGTGTGGGTGAGTCTGTGGAGAATCTGAATGTGTCAGCCACGGGGATGCCCACAGCTACCTGAGGGCCAACACCACAGTGGATGCTCAGGGGATGTTTGCTCAATGAAAGACTGGGCGACTGAAAACACTGCAAAAGCTTCTCAGGAACCTGAGAACCAGATGGGATGGTGGCTGAAGTCCTGGAAGTAAGCCAGCCTCCCCTCACCCCCACCTGTGTGGCAGTCCCCATGGAAATGGAGGAGGACCGAGACTCATTAACTGTGAGCTGCTTCTTGTGCAATCAGGTTCAAAATGAAGAGAGAGCCCTCACACTGGGGAAATGAAGAAGGCAGCACCCCATTCATGAAAACCGGCATCTAGCGAGATCACAAGGATGATGCCACTGCTGCCCACAAACCACCTGGGGATGGGCATCATCACAGGAGGTCATGCTCAGAGATGGCTTGTTATTCAGAGCATACAGTCAAAATATGAAGGTAAAGTGTTTATGGGGAGCCTGGGTGGTGTGGCTCAGTGGTTGAGGTGAGGTCACAATTCAAGTCCCCATCATGGCATGTACCCTGTGATTCCCTATCGGGGCACATGCTCAGGTTTTGGGCTTGATCCCCAGTGGAGGGCATGCAGGATGCACTGATTCTCTCTCATTATTGATGTTTCTATCTCTCTTCCCCTCTCCCTTCCTCCCTGAAATCAATTAAAAAAATACAACATATTTTTAAAGAAGTATTTATGGGCAGCAAACGGCAGAGAGAGTGAATCTGTAGTAAGTGGATTTTTCACTTTAAATTTGCCTGCACTGTGTCTCAGCTCTAGCAGGTAAGCCTGCATCAGCATCCCCGGGGGATGTGGAGCATCTGAGAGTCTACAAAACCTCCCTGTGCTTAGCTGCTAGAACTCCCTGGAGTGGAGGTGAAACCGTGACCTTGGCCATGTGAAGCGCTGATTCTTCTATCTACGTAGCAGATTGTTGTCTGTGTAGGGGAGCCACATAGGTCTGTCCTAACTGACCAATAATTATAGAGGACAGAGGTAGCCCTTGCCCTTTAATAGCCAGAACTAGGCGGAGTGACTGAAAAGGGTACTCCAGGCAGTAATTATGGGGTGAGATGGAAATGGTCATTATTCCCTGCTGATGCTGGTGAACATTCCCCCGACTAAGCTGGACTTTTGCCCCTGGCACAAAGCAGCAGCAGTTCCATTCTTCCCGTGACCCCTTTTGTGAAAGGTGTGCCTGTTTTTGCAGGGAGCATTCTCTTATCTGCTTAACCAGAGAAAGACAGATGCCTGACTGTCCGGGTCTGAACATACATTTGTAAAGGCAAATCCCTTCTCTATGAAGCTCTCACTGTAAAACTTCCATGTTTTGTCTCCCCAGGTGCACCTGAGCCTTTTCTGAGAGGACCGAGATGGAAGCTTCCACGAGCTGTCTTTAGAGTGCCAACAAATGGACAGAAAGCTCTCCGGAGGCCACTTGTGGAACGTCTTCTTATTTGGTGGCACTGTCCAGTGGCTGCGTGAAATAAAGCTGTGGGAGATGAAGGAGCCAGGGCTAATTCGTGATTATTCAAACTATGCATTATCTCAATCCCTGGGTTCTCTCTTCTTCCGGGGTCCCTTTCACTGCTCACTAGCACCAGCATCAGAGGGAAGCCAGAGGAAACCAGGGGAGATGGGATTCAAAAGGATCCACTGTGCTACTTGTTAGCAGCTCAGCTCCCCCAAATACACAGGGGGAGGCGGCTGCAGCTCCCCTGTGGGTTTCAATTCTTCGTGCTATTCTCGTTCCCTCTGCTGCCTGTAACATCGAGAAGCTGCATGAAAATGATCTGTGGGATGAGAGAAGCAAGGAGGGGGAAGTTTCCCCCAACAGGAGCTTCTTCAAAGAGAAGGAGAGGGAATTATATGCTCAATGGCAGCCTGCCATACAGATTAGTCCACATTTTATTAAACAAACTCATGTTTGGAAGCATCTTATTCCCTCCGAACGAGGGGAACAGGGATGCTGAGACCATATTTAGAGTAATTATAATGCAGGGGATGTGCCGATTGTCATAGCAGCAACAAAGAAAATGAGAAAGTATTCTTAAAAGATTATGCCAAGGACGGGAAAAGCAGAAACAAGCAAAGGCTGTACCCAAACCTTAAAGGATAAGGAGAAGAAAGAAAAATACATTAAGATGTTTAACGCCACCAACACCAGCACGGGTAAGATGGCAGGGAGAGGATAAGAAAAATTTATGGCACAGGAAGGGGATGGACTGTGGTCATCAATGGCCTGTCCTGCTCTTTGGTGGATACTGAGATACACCACCAAGATGCCCCTGCAGATAAGGGTTTATCCCAGCTGCAGGGAATGCTGGTGGCAGAGAATGTTCATCTATGAGGCCCTTTAGCGATTGTCTCCATGGCTGAGAGTTACTTTGCCTTCCAGCCAAATGACTGACCAAGTCCAGTGACTGACCTTTACGTAGAAAGATAAAGGCCTGGCCATTTGGCCTAATTTGGGTCAGCTTGGAAAGGCCATTCCAGATCAGGGATGGCTGAGGCTACCGCTGGGTCTGCATCACAGCTTGACTTCTCCCTCTCTCTCATCTACCCCATCCCATCCACAAATGTTGATCTCAAGGGTACTTCTCAATAAACCTCTTGCACGTGGACTCCCATTTCCAGAATCTTCTCCTTTAGAAGCTCGACATGCAGTGGTCACTACTTGTTCTTTATTTTGCCTGGGATGTAAAGCTTATCACGTGCTCTGAGCTGAAGATTCATGTTTGTGCATGCTTTGCTATATCCAAGAAAAGCTATAAAACACATCAAAGAAGAAATGCAAGTTTGTGGGGGAAAGGGGAGTGGGGAATGCAGGAGAGAAAAAAGACTTTCCATGAGCCAGATGGAAATGGAATAGAGAGATTTGGCTTCAAATTTAATATTAAAGTGTTAAAAGTAACCATAAGGATCATGGAGCACTCAAAGTCACAACTACATCAGTCAAGAAATGTTTATGGCACCCATATCAAATGCCAAGCATTGGGAAGAGAACAGTGAAGGGGACAGTATAGTAAGGGGCATAGTCTGTATGAATCCTCTATCACAGCTAAATCCATTCATGGGCAGGTAACCTTTTTTATTTTTTATTTTTGACTAAGAACATGATTTTCTATTGGGGGTGAGGGAACTGCTTGCAGTTCAATGAAGAGCATATCCTCGGGTGAGAATGTTTGCCACCAGATAAAGATATCAATAGCAGAGAGACTGGACTAAAGTATTGATTGATCAGACTCCCCCCCTGAATGTCATTAGACACAGCCTTTAGACCCTCCGTCTAAGAGGCGGAACACAGAAAACAGCTCAATCAATGGAGAGTCATGAAACCAAAAGCTTCCTAAGTTGTCTTACAGGCATTTTCCGGTGATTGAACTGCCTAAGGAACTTAAGGTAGAATAATATGCAGCTATTTTTTAGAAATAAAGCAATAAACACACTTGTACATGAGCACTCACATACATACATAAAGTATACCACATCTTAATAACTTTTAAAGCCAGTTGTAGAATAGGGTGCTTAGTAGTATAATTTCATTTTAATCAGCAAATACATATATGGCATCAAGAACTACATCTGATCATTTCACAATTACTAAGTCATCTACTGCACATAATCACCCTTAAGAAATTTACAAATAGAGTCCCCATTTTTTTTCCAGATGGAGAAATTGAAGCACAGGGAAGTTAGTTAATTTCCCAAGGTCAAAGCGTTAGCAAGTGGTTAAGTCAGGCTGGGAATTGTTCTCTCTCTCTCATCAGCACATTGAAGCTGGCCCTTGTAAGCAGGAAATATAGTGGCTTCCTTTCACATCTGGATGATGTCTTAGAGTTTACCATGTGTTTTACAGATGTGTCATTATGGTGCTTCGTAAAATTTCAGTGCTCCTTCTGGATAGTAAGATTGCCTTTCTGACTGGGGATCAAACCTGCAGTCTGGGCATGTGTCTGACCGGGAATGAGGCTTATTTATTACTGCAGCACCATCAAGTCCACCCTCATCATTGCAGTTGCTTCACCTCCTTCCACGGATAAAGAAACGAAGGTTCAGAGAAGTGTAATGACTTGTCCGTGGTCACATTAGTAAGATGGAAAGCCCTTTGACAAGCAGAAATGGAGGGTCAAGATCATTTTAGAAAAGAAGAATAACTTGAGCAAAATCAAGAAGGCAAAAAGGTATATTTAAAGCAAGTAGTGTGCGTGGGAATGTTGAAGTGCTGACCAGGGTAGAATCGGAGTGCTGACTACCACATGAATAAGGAGTTCATCATGAACTTATTAAATATGTTTATAAAAAGTCAAGAGAACTGGACCCACAAGCCATAAACTGTCAGAGAGGAGATAGAAAAGTATAAGCGCAGATGCAGCTTATGCCATCATCAAGGCCAAGATGTCATCAAGATTTTCCCACCAATTTGCCCCATCCCTGATGCTCCACGGTCCTTTCACTGTCACGCAGATAGAGATTCAGCTGATTCTCTAGGAACTAAACTGACCAGTCTATGCAATCTGCTTTTTCCTTTGCATCCTTGACCACTATCAGAAAATGAAAAGCCTTCCCAGAGAGGGCTAGAACTTTCCCAACTTTATTTTTAAAAAAGAGAAAAAAAAAACACAGCTTCCAAAGGAATGTTCATCCAGCCATCCTGACCGAGTAACCAGCAAGCCATCTAACCTGGCTGATCCATCAGAATGAACGGGACAAATCCCCAGCAGACAATTCAGCCAGAGCATCCTGAGAGCATGGAGAGAAACAACCCTATAAGCTAAGGATCAACCAATGTCAGATATCACCATGCCTTATACTCAGAAGGGTCCAAAGAACTGGACCAGTATCTGCCTGGCAAGTTGCTGGAAAGTTAGAACAGAGGTTTATTTACATGAAATTCTGCTGTAGGGAATCTAGGAAGAGTGGGTGCCCCAGCTCTGCATCAATAAGCAGAGGAATACAAAATGGAAGTCTGGCCAGACTGCTCCTGGAGCCAGAAGAACTGGTGACTACTAGGCTGCAGAGTGAGGGAATCTGTCCCGCTCTGAGCGGGCAGCATTTTAAGAGTGGAATCTGGGGTTGGTTTTACTTCTGCAATAGGGGAGAAGTCTCAGGCCCCGATGGGTCCACATAGCCACAGCCTCTCTGTATTGGACTGTCGAAATGGCTGTGCTTTCGTTCCTGATCTGCATCCTACAGCCTCCCCATGGGGCCCTGCCATGAATCTCTGCTCCTTGGGGATCCAACTCTCTGCATATCCTTGCCAACCCCTTCTTCATTTCTCTATGTGGTTCTCAACCTTCCTAATGCCACAAGCCTTTAATACATGTTGTGGTGACTCCCAAACATAAAATTATTTTCATTGCTACTTCATCACTGTAATTTTGCTACTGTGATGAATGGTAATGTAAATATCTGTGTTTTCCAATGGTCTTAGGCTCATCGCGACCCACAGGTTGAGAACTGCTGCTCTAGACCTTGCGAGACCTGACGCTTCATCTAAACTGACGGGGGTCCCAGGAACTGTGATGCTGCAACTGCTCAAACCTGCCTTTGCCACTGTCTGGGATTCCAGCTGCCGCAGCTTACCCGGCAGATAAGATGACTGTGGCGCTAATGCCACCGGCATTTAGCCAGTGGTTACCATGCCCCTAGTGGCATGATCTGACTTGCTGTCCCCCTTCCTGGATGGAGCAAGGAAAGCCCTTGCTTTATTCATTTCCTTTTCCCACATCTTGACTTTTCTTAACCTTCCATTTCCAAAGGGGACGGCTGAAGTGTCAGCATGCCTGGGGACTGAGCGTGATTAAAATACAACTGATCTCAAAATTGAGTTGCTCCGCTTTAACAGGGATATATATAAAAAAGAAGACAGATTGCTTTGGCATGTCACTTTTTTAAATACATGCTGCAGAATCCCTGTGTAGAGAGACACAGGGTGCACATTAGGAAATCTCAGCTCTTGCATTGTTTTGGGTAAACACAATGGAGAAGTGAAATAAGAAAGAGCGAGCTAATTGATGTCGAAGAAAGTAAAACAGCAATCTTTTGATGCTAACATTCCGTGGGTGAACACCACATGCGGATACTCAAGGGGAAGGCAATGAACCAGCCCACTGGGATAATGACACCCTTGTGTGAGAACCATGAAGTGTGTGTGTGTGTGTGTGTGGCGGGGAGGGGGTTTCATCGAGGTCTAGTGGGGCTTTCCCATCAAAGAGAACATCTGATTTGTCTCCAGGCCTAGGACTGTCGTTCTGGAAGCTCCTAGCCAGAAAACCTATTTTCCCATCTCAGTGACAGGACTTCCTGCGGAAAATAAATAGCTCTTCCTGCCAGGAGCAGAGGCAAAAGGCAAGGTAGTCATGCAGTAAACCAGGCGAGTAGAGAGTAACCACAGAAGCTCTCTTCTGCGGGTGACAATGTGTGTGTGCAGAGGTGGAGGTGGGCAGGGAGCAGAGCAAAAAGAGACCGTAGATGAGAATTTATGAGGGGAAGATGGCAGTAATGGGATACAGATCGCCTGTAGAGGAGGTCTAAACCCTAGTTAATGCAGAAGGAAAACAAAGCAGCATGAAGTGAATGGTTTGGACCAGAGGAGGGGCTAGCTGCAAAGCCGTTGCCACATCCTGAATAAGGAAAGATTGAGGGTTAACTGTACAACTGGCCTGGAGTGTAAAAATGCATCTGGTTAGCTGCCAAATCGGTAAACACGGCCCAGACTGATTTATTAAATGAACTGTTCTGTTTCTTTAAGAATCTTTGCCCATTTCAGATATATACCTGTACTCATACCAGGTTCATCAACCATCTCAGTTCCAGAGAGTGATAGACATTAATGATAATATAGTGATAACGATGATTAATAATGGCAGTGGATAACATTTATTTAGTCCTTACTTTGGAGTCTATGCTTTATTTTGTTTTTAAAATATTTTTATTGATTTCAGAGAGGGAGAGAGAGATAGAAACATTAATGATGAGAGAGAATCACTGATCGGCTGCCTCCTGCACGCCCCCTACTGGGGATAAAGCCTCCAACTCAGGCATGTGCCCTGATGGGAATTGAACTGTGACCTCCTGGTTTATAAGTTGATGCTCAACCACTGAGCCATACTAGCCAGGCTGGACTCTATGCTTTACATACATCCTTTCCCACCCTCAGAGTTATCAGGAAAAGTGGGAGCCACTATCATTCATTTTACAGAGAAGGAAATCAAGGCCAAAGATGTTTGCTTGAGTCAAATGCAGACCCAGAGATGCTGACTGCAGAGCCTAAGCTCCTGAAGGTTATGGAATGTTATCTCTCACTGTGCAGAAGTAATGGGTTTATGTCTATTCTTCCCTATTAGACTGTGAAGAAGAAAGTGTCATGAGCTGCAAATGGGCTCTCATATATTTTATTTAGCCTCGGTTTTCAAATTGATTTTCCTTTTATAACTGCATATTCAACATTATACTTTTTTAACCATAAAAACCTACACCTATAATTTTTGTTAACACAATCCAATGCAATCCCAAAGGATTGACATCGGGTTATCTCTGCCTCAAAGAGCTTCCATGTGCACACAAAACAATGAAAAGGACAAGCAAATGCCAATGAGAACAGAAACTCTGTGTTCGTTACCTCACATTCCAACCTCTTCCTAGTTCTGTCTCACTCCTTCAAAATAATATATTTTTATTTATTATTTTTTAAAATATATTTTATTGATTTTTTACAGAGAGGAAGGGAGAGGGATAGAAAGTCAGAAACATCAATGAGAGAGAGACATCGATCAGCTGCCTCCTGCACGCCCCCACTGGGGATGTGCCTGCAACCAAGTACATGCCCTTGACCAGAACCGAACCCGGGACCCTTTAGTCTGCAGGCTGACGCTCTATCCACTGAGCCAAAAGCTATATTTTTAAAAGCCCAGTCCAGACCACTTTTTTTCAATTGTCTTGCATAATATGTAACAGAAAGTATATATTTGAGAAAATAAAAGGCTCAATTTTCTTTTCTTGGTCCAGTGTTACCTTTGGGTTGTAGCTTTCAAAGGGAAATCCTACGCTTAAAAATGAAGTAGGAAAGATAAAGCCAGAGTTCTAAATTAGGGGACTTCTCTGAAATATATGGAAACCTGTGTTTAAAGATATGCCCAAATAGGTCCCCTGATCTGGGCTGGACCATACTTTGATTTTTTTTTTTTATGACAAAGAAACAAAAGATCTTGGAGACCAAGAAGAAGGAGCCAGCTAGAGAGTTTGCCAAATGCAACGCCCAAACCATTTGTACATGGGCTTCTGGCATTCTGTCTGAATGTGTAAAAGGTCAATCATTTGACCACTTCCGGGCTTTTGCAGAGGGGGACTGCATGTTTGTGACTTGAGGCAACATACAGAGGCTTCAGGAAACTAAAGAGGTGCCTTATGTGTGACATTTCTGGGCTAAACCTTTCAATAAGTGGATAAAGATGTAAAATCATATTTCTCAGACCCATTGAGAAGTTTCCAATCTCTGGCCATGGCATTAGAACTCTCTCATCCAGATGAAATGCCATCAAAACTTTCTAAAAATTGTATGTGTTCAACAAAAATGTAATAGATTCTTAAATAGATCAATGAGACATTTTTCAGGATTCTTAAACATAGACAATTCAAGCAGAACATTTATGCTTGCAATTCTTCTCTGTTAGGAAATTTTTTAGTGGGAAATTTCTGTGACCTTAGGACAATAGTCATTATTTATTGATATCTCTAGAGTAATGTAAGAAGGAATGATTTTTACATAGCAAGAACCAGGAGGTTCAGATTCCTATGGAAAGTCTCCTGAGATCTTCCAACAATTTCAGTTAATACCAAAGCTCTGTATAACCCCTTTCCAATTAAAAAAAGGAGAGAGACTTAACTACAAGTACCTTTGCCATTTCTTCCACAAAAACAAAATAGCTATTCTAAAAGCTAGAATCTGTAAGTTATCAACTATATAACTTTCAGCAAGCTAGTTTAATCTCGCCATAACTCAGTTTCCTTACCTGCAAAACGGGGACAATTGTCCCTACCTTAAGATTTACTTATCTTCTTCCACAGATATTCTGCTAATTCTCCATTTGACTCTTTGGTAGAGTAGTAAGGTCCTCTGATCCAAGCCTGCAGGTGAAATGGAGGCGAATCTCACATGGACCAGAACATTTTTTTATATTCTTGCAAAGTTAGTGTTCAGAATGTCCTCCTCGTAGAGTAAAAAGCAAAATAATAATAATAATAATAATAATAATAATAATAATAATAATAACTTGTAGTGAAATGAATCCTCAGGGTAGCTATTTTCTGCATCCAGACAAACATAACATGGATGTTACCTATATTAAACTAATGCATCCTTGAAGTTCTAAAAGAATGGATTTTCATGCCGGATTGTGATGGTGGGTGGTAAACTGGTGTCTGGTTTCTAAATCACAGCCCTCTTTCATAAAGCCTCCCCCTGGGCTAGACCTTGCTTCTCTTGCAGGGCTCTGGCTGGGAAGTGGTGGTAGAAGAGCAAAGGTCTGAGGTTTCAGATAAAGGATACTGGACGAGGATGCCAGGGCTGCCCATGTGCCTCTTGAGTTTTAGCGAAGAGAATAAACCTTCAGAAGACAAGGAGGATGTGGAATGCCACTGGAGGGGAAGAATGTGACCAGTGAAACAGCCACACTGTGTCAGAATCTTAGGACAGGCATTGCTCTATCTTGTGAGTCTGAATAGTTCCCTACAAAATGTAATATTCATCTTAGAAAACAACAATGACATCCATTCATTCAACAACTATTTACTGGGAGCCTACTATGTGCCAGGCACTAATTAAAGATCTGTGGATGCAGAAATAAATACAACAGTGTAAACCCTTGCCTTTACAAGCCTACAGACTACTTCACACAAGCAAGATGGCACCATCTCTATATTTGACAAATAGTTCCTAGGTCTAAGTCATGGGGAGAGGAAAGGAGAAAGAGCTCAAGGTCGCATTCCAGGCTTGGCTATGTGGTTCTAGGCCAGTGGTTCTCAACCTTCCTAATGCCGCGGCCCTTTCATACCATTCCTCATGTCGTGGTGACCCCCACTCATAAAATTATTTTCGTTGCTATTTCATAACTGTAATTTTGCTACTGTTAATGAATTGTAATGTAAATATCTGTGTTTTCTGATGGTCTTAGGCGACCCCTGTCAAAGGGTCATTCGACCCGCAAATGGGTCGTGACCCACAGGTTGAGAACTACTGTTCTAGGCAGATGACCTAAGTGCTCTGAGAATCATTGAATGGACTTACAAAATGAAAACAAGACCATGAGGTCTCTCATGTATCTTCTTTAGTGTTCACCTGTTAATTATTAATAAAATACAAGGAGAGGATACTTCCCTGTTCTGGCGAGAAGATCTTCAGAACAATCATTGAGAATGCTTACCACCATAGACATAGGATTCTTAATGCTTCCCCCCCCCACCCCAGTTTTCATTCCCTAGAGCAGTGCTTCTCAACCTTCCTAATGCCGCGGCTCTTTAATACAGCTCCTCATGTTGTGGGGACCCCCAACCACAAAATTATTTTTGTTGCTATTTCGTAACTATAATTTTGCTACTGTTAATAAATCATAATGTAAATATATAATATGCAGGATGTCTTAGGCAACCTCTATGAAAGGAACGTTAGACCCCCAAAGGGGTCTCGACCCACAGGAAGAGAACCACTGCCCTAGAGGAAAAGGTCACCCACCATCACATTCACTGGCCACCCAGGACCCTGAGCTCTTCAAGGAATTATCCAGTCGTGCTAACCTTGTACCAAATTCCTAACCAGACTGCCACATCAGGTGTCTTTCTCTACTATCAGTGGAAGAAGCAGAGTGAAAAGATCAATATTTCTTTATAAATTGATACCCAAATACATTAAGGAACTATCCAAATAAAAAGCTCCGGTGTTATTTTGTCTCTTCAGCAGAGATGAGACACATGAAAATTGAAAGCATATAATTTTAAGAGAGGAGGAGGATCCAGGACAAGCTTCTTTTCTTTCCCCTTAAAATACAAAACAACACCTGGGAAAGCAAGGTTTATATTTTAAAATACAAAATAGTCAAAAAATGTAAATTCCAGAATTCCGAGTAGCCTGGGTTTTTGTTATTTTACAGTTTCCTTGACATTTAGTAACTTTCTTAAAAAATAGAAAATAGCACGGAAGGAGATACTCAAGAGAATTAATAATTCAAGGGCCGTTTTCCTTAGTTGCCCTTGGGTGAGAAGCTGGTTCACACCTGGACTTCGCCTCTTATCCTCATGCCTCCATCTCTCTTAAGATCTAAAGGTGCAGGCAGGGCACGGGTGGCACCAGGAGGGCTGGGAAGCTCTGTGCCCTGGGGTGGCTTTGTCCCTTGTCCTCCCCTGGGCTGTGGACCAGCAGCTCTTGCATCCCTAGAAATGCAGAGTCTCAGGTCCTACTTGAGACCTACTACCTAAGGATCTGCATTTTCACAAAATCCAGGGGATGTGATGTGCATGCATGTTTGGTTCTCTCTGCCTGGGCTGCCTCTGCAGGCTGAAGGGAGAAAGCAAGTGAGCGTTGTCAGGAGTATGGTGATGGCTGATGGAGAAAACGAAACAAAGGGACTCCTGCTCTCCTTCGTGCACCATTCCTTTGCTTCCCCCCACCCTCAGCCCTTGCATCACTCCCCCTTATTTATTTGCCTTTTCAATAAATATTTTCTCATGAGCCTCCTCTGTACCAGGTTGAAGATAACAACAGTGACAACGACGGACGAGGTCCCTGCTCTCATAAAGCTTCACATTCTGGTGGAGGAGGGAGGGCCAAACAAGAAACAAGGAAATCATTGAAAGTCAGAGAGCCACAACTCCTATGACTAATAACTCCTATGACATAGAAGAATGGAGCGCGCTGACAGGTGTGGTGCTATCTCAGAGAGGGGAAGTCTCTCCAAGAAGGTAATGTTTGAACAGAGATCTGACTGAAGTGAAGAAATGACCCATGAAAACAGTGAGCGGGGCAGGGTTCAGGCAGAAGGAAGAGCATGTGCCAAGACCCCGAGACACTTAGCTTCTTGGAAGACGAGTGTTAGCAAAAAGTGCAGTGCAGGGGAATGAAGCAAAGCAGGCAGGGGCACCATGGCAGAGACAGGTTCGGAGAGGTCAGCAGAGGCTCCATCACGGAGGACCTGTGAGCTGAGAAGCGAGATCGCTGGTTTCCGCATTGAAAGGATCACTCGGGCTGTTGTGATCACACCTCGCCACCTGCCATCACCTCTCCTGCAGAAGCACCTATACCTCCATAGATTGTCCATCCTGGGGAGTTTTATGCCCCCTTTCTGAATGAATAACTTAATATATGCTTACATAAATGATGATTCTAGTGGTCAAGATTTTACCTACACAAGGCAAATAATCCTGTGCCATGACATTCATTAAGATCTTTTCTCATCGAGCCTTATGCTTAGTGAAATAAGCCAGTCAATGAAGGAGAAGCATCACATGATCTCACTCATTTGTGGATAATAAAGAACATGGTAAACGGATGAACAAAAGGATAGATACAGAGACAGTAAAGCATCAAACAGACTGTCAAATTATAACAGGAAGATTAAGGAGAGGTGGAGTAGATAAGAGATCAATCAAAGGACTTGTATGCATGCATATAAGCATAACCAATGAACCTAGACACTGGGTAGTTGGGGTATGGCTGAGAGGGAGGGGGGCAATGGGGAGATATGTATAAAAAATTAATAAAAAATTTAAAAAAAAGATCTTTTCTCATCAAGTCTGTATGAATCCGGACAATAGGCATGTCAATAGAAAGTCCACCCAAATGTTCCTAGAAGATCTAAGCTTCCTAGAGGAAGTCCAGTCTTCACTTTGTTTTCAATGAAAGACAATGAGAAAAGACACATTTTTCTCACAGACAAAACTTAAATATAAGAAAGAAATTCCTAACCCTGATCAGAAAACTCTTCCGTTTTTACTCTCAAAGGCTCCCATGCGAATCTTCAACAGACTGTGGATTGGGTATTGGATGATGTCCAAAGTCATTTTTTATCTTTGATTCTATGAATCTAAGATTTCATGTCCTCTGAAGTGGTTGGTGTTTTCTCAATCCTTCAAAAACCAGCATTATACTTAGCACATGACTCTGAGGGTCCCCTGGCTTAGAGGTGCAAAACCGGGTCCCTTAGGCACCAACACTGACCTACAATCCGGCTACTTCTGCCCGACATTCTCAAGTTTCACCAAGAAGTCCTCTCTGGGGCTTTCATGTGCACCTCACACCACTTTTAAAAGACCCTAACCTGGCTACTCATCATGTTCACTCAATTTTGGCTAATAAAGAGAATGTATTTCTCTTTATTTAATGTGTACAATGTGGTTCTTTGGAATTGTAGCATTATCGTCCTTACATGCTCTGAATTAACGTTCAAATGTCTAGGGCAGTGGTCGGCAAACTGCAGCTTGAGCCACATGCAGCTTTTTGGCCCCTTGAGTGTGGCTCTTCCACAAAATACCATGTGCGGGTGTGCACGTACAATGTGATTGAAACTTCATGGCCCATGCGCAGAAGTTGGTTTTTGGCTCTCAAAAGAAATTTCAATTGTACTGTTGATATTTGGCTCCATTGACTAATGAGTTTGCTGACCACTGGTCTAGGGCATTGGCACATGAGTGCTCCCAATGTCTCCCAAACAAATGGCCCACTGGCCAATCTGCTTTAACTCATACAGACAATCCCTCCTTCATGAGGAAGTCCCTCCAGAGTGGCCAGAACCATGGTCACGAGCTTATCCCTGGCAGACATTTAAGTCTATGACAGATACACACACTTCCCCCTCCTTTGGGACCATTGCTATTGCCACAGACTTCGCCATCATGTGGTAGCTCTTGGGAAGTGCAGTCTCTCCAGCAAAACAGGTGGTTAAATATTTTTTCTACCACCACACATTCCCACTCCCCCAAAGGAAAACATGGTGTCCTTGTATGATTAATGCCCATTTTCAAAGTGCTGCATGCACAGTATTCTCTTTGTTCAACATCCCTGTAAGGTGGACATGGGTTTCGTCTGCACTCTGCAGATGGGGAGATTCATGATTCATGATCATGACTAGTCCATGATGGAGCTAGAATGAGAATCCTGCTTTCTGACCCAGGAGACGAGGGCCACTTCTCCTTCCCCAGAATGCCTTGCCCAGCTCCTGCCTTACACTGTGATTCAGAAGCACAAACATCTGCATTCCACACAGCCATCCGGGGAGTGCCTGCCAGTGAACGTCAGACTCCCACCTCCCCAAACCACGCTTCTAGACCAGTGTTCATGGACATGCAGAATTTCAAACGTCAACCAAGGACTGCTAAAGGGTTGCCACGTTTTATTTTGCCAGCTATCATCACTATTTCCTAAAAGAAGTGACATCTTTTAAAATAAGAAGGGAAACATTTTAGAATAAGGGCTAGTCTTTCCCAAGAAACAAACGTTAAAGCAGTTCCTATCACTTTCTTTTTAAAGACGATTGAATATTCAAGTTTAAAATGCAGAAAAAGAAAAAGAAATTTCCCTTTACAATTTCCCTCTATTTCAATGGGTTGAGGCCTAGAGCGGGAGAGAAGGAGATGCACAGTCACCATGTTTCTCAAAAGTCTGTAAAATGAATTTAACAGTGAGTCATTGTTACTTTATTGAGTTTTCAATTTTCTAGCAAGAAAGCAGATCTTTGTTTAAAATCCACAACATTTTAACTCTTGGTTCTTTTGTTCAGGAAGGATGTGGAGCTCAAGTTTGCAAATATAGAAGGAAAAAATTCTAAGACAAAAACTCAAAAGTTCCAGAATGTGGTCCTGGATAAACTAATTTGCTTCATATCTCTGAGCCTCAATTTTTTTCAATCTGCAAAACAGGGCTAGTCTTGATCATCTAAATATAGAAATTATTTTTGTAAGATACATGAGAAGAGACCCGGGTCAACCTCTTCCAATTCTGAGAACACGATGATGAAATTGGCAAAGTATACAACGAAGATGGATTCAATAAAAACATTTAAATATCAGAATTCTCTCCTTAGTTCTTTCAATGTAATAATAATGGCATTAATGGTTGAGATTCTATTAATATCACACTGAACTATTTATGTGGATTATTGATTATCTCTATTTTATGCCTGGGGAAACTCAGCACAAAGTTATCAAATGAGTTGCCTGAGGTCATATAGTTAGTTGAAAGGACTGGGAATTCCTACAAGATTCATGATCTCCTTCAAAAACAACAACAAACAAAAACAAATGACTTCTGCCTTCAGCTTATTATAAAGCTTTGATGCTTCACTAATTCCCGGTATTTTTATGGCACAGGTGGTATTTCATGAGATTCTCAACCAAACAATCTGGAAATATCATTAGCTCCATTTTATAGATTAAGAAAAAAATACCCAAAGCTCAAAAAGAAGAAACATTTTGCCCTAAGGTATAAGTGGCAGAGTGAATAAGAATTCAAGACTTCAGAATAAAAATATAATGAACAGCCAGCCACCTGTGTCACTGGCAAATATTCAAGTAAGTAATGAGTTAGGAGGGAGAGGACAGGATTCAAAATCAAATTCCTTTAGCTATTTTGGGAGAAACACTACTAATGTGTATATCCATATTCTAGGAAACTAGTTTACATCTCTCATTTTTGGAAGGCAAAGCGATGAAATGACTTCTCTTTGAAACTGAGCATGTACTAGGAAATGTAGGTCGCTTTCTAACTCACCTTCACTTTTCTTGTGAGGCACACACACATTAAAAATGAATGGGACAAAGGAGAGAAATGATTAGAATGAGGTGTTAAACTGATGGCAAACTCAATCAGGTACAGAAAGGAAAGGGATATTAATCCAAGTAACTTTAAAAAAGAAAGCTAAGTAGTGTGCATGGGAAGGAAGCTCAGGGAAATATGACTAAAGTTGGAATATAATGGAGGGATGAGGGACTTGATCTTCCACTTGGGAGCCAGGGCCTACTCCCCAAGTTACAGAATTGAACCCAAACAAACTAAACTGAAATAATTGGCTTGGAAAGGGTATCTGTTAACACATCCTGCTTATGGAAAACCCAAGGAATCATCTTCCACCAGCAGCCCTATGACTTTAAGATTCAACTTCGGGAAAAGAAAAATAATGACGTATGCAGAAGTTTTTTCTTTAGAATGGCAAATGGGAAATCTCTTTTATTTTCCAAGTTATTGGTTTGCTCTCTTCAAATAAGACAGATTTTTTAACTAACAAAATAAATCTGGAAGAATAAAAAAGAAGCAATTTGTAAAAGATGGGGTTTAGCTCCATGACTGAGATCATTATGGGGTAAATAGGTAATAATCGTCATCTTTTTATTTTGTAGATACTGGTATATTTAGACTATCTATCTAGCATCACCTGAGGGCATTTTCCCATAAATTTTTAGAGGGAGTAGAAGAAAAAGGGAAAGACAGACAAATATTGATGTGAGAGAAACACATAGATTGGTTGCCTCCTGCAGGAGCCCCGACCAGGGCCTGGGCTGGGGAGGAGCCTACAACGTAGGTATGGTGCCTTTGACCAGAATTGAACCTGGGACCCTTTGGTCTGTTGGCTGATGTTCTATTCACTGAGCCAAAATGCTAGAGCTAGATAATATTTTTGCTTATTAATCAAATCTTTCATTTTCTGGATTGAGCTAAGACAACTCAGGTTCAAACTACAGAAGAAAGGCCACTCAACTTTGGGAGCAACTTCCTATTAGTGAAAGGAAATAAGTGAAAGGCAAAGGTGGTGGTTCTGAAGCATGTGTGTCCTGGCAACAGTGTGATATGGTGGAAGCAGCATACACTCATCAAACTACCTTCACAAGCTCATAGGCTGCTTGGGAATACCAGTGCATCTATGAGCCTACCATAACATAGCTGGACTTATTTAATAATCATTGACTGAAAAATAATGATTAATGACAGCAAGTTACTCTAAATTCAGTACTGCTTTTGAATAAATTTGCATTTTTTAAAATCTCAACAAATAGCATCTTTGTATGTTTACCCAATGTTGAACGTGTGTGTGTGTGTGTGTGTGTGTGTGTGACATTAAAATGTTCAATCTACAATGTTTGATAAATGGATGGATTTGAGGACCTTTATACGTAATCTGTGGCTCCCCAGGAATCTTCAGCTGCCAGATGGGAACCACTAAACCCTATCTTTCTACTAAAGACTCCACGGTACAAAAATAGATTTTTAGAAGGCATTCCAGCATGTTATCCTGCAAAAATCTGCAGTCTATATGCATTGAAAAAGAGCCAGAGGATTATACACTGAAATGGTAATAGCATTCACTGATGGCTTAGAATTGTTTAGAGAGGTTTGTTTGCTTTTCTGTACTTTCCAACTTTTCAAATATAATTATTTGTCCCTTTCACAGTAAAAACAAACAACAACACAAAGCTAAACAAAAAAAAACTTAACCAAAGGTCTCCTTGCCACCATATCAGGAAGGCCTTGGCAATCCTCTATAAACTTAAACCCAGAGTCTAGAGAAATGTCCCTAATAGCTGTTCTCACTGTCTCATGGGCAACCATTCCTGCTAAGTAATGGAGGAAACTATGGAAACCTAACTGTGTATTCTACTACCCTGACATATTTATCGAAAACAAAATCTATGGCAAGAACAACTACATATTCATCCCAAAAGTAATCCTATCATACTTCTGCCTAAATTCTTCAATGGCTCTCTCTTTGACCTGTAGGGTAATTTCAAGCCCCCAAACTTTCTGACCTCTCTGCTTAGTAACCGGCTCTGGACCTGTCATGATCCTCCAGAACCATCTTTCCTGCTACTTCTTAAAATAGTGTAGTCATTTCCCAGAGCACATCCTCTGGAACAAAGGCTCTCCAGTTCTTTTAATAGCGTTCACTTATGTAGGAACAAAGACAGCTTCACTATGATATGCATTGCCAAGATAGATTACATAGGAAGCAAACCCATTTTTCAAAAGATTTAACAGCAATCCAGCTATACCTCCATCATCTAATTATTTGAAACATATAGGTCAAAACCCTAGTTATGCAAAAATTAATGACAGGTCCAAAACAAGGTTGAATTCAAAAACTCAACATGGGTGATGCAGTGAAAACTGTTAGTGACTCAATTATCTATGTCTATATATGCAGGAGGGGTGTACAACAGCATCAAGTATGGTAGTGACCACTGTTTATCTCCCAATTTCCAGTCAATTTTTGCTTGGCACACGACCACCAAAAATAAAAATCATATACCCCAGTCTTCTTTATAGTTAGGAGTTTCTATGCAACCAAGTTTTGGTCAAGGAAATAATAAAAGCAAGTGCTGTGTTGTGCTGTACTTTCAGAAAAATCTTACCAGTGAGAAGGCACACCCATTCTTACCCCATCCTATTGCATGGAAAGTGGATGTGATGAATGATGAATAGTTTTACTAGCCCTTCTGGACCACTAGGATGGAGGCATACTCTAGAAATGACAAAACAGTGAGTGAGAAGACATTAAGGTCCCTGAATGAATAATTTCTATAGGTCTCATCCTAGTTCCAGATTGCCTTCACTGTATTCTTTCCAGGTGAGACTTAAATAAATCTTTAAGTCTTGGTATTTGCAAGACAATTACTTTTTAAAGATCTCTGTACTTGTAGGCACCGCTAATCTTGACAGATATATGAAACTTTGTATGACAACTAGGCATTTTAACAGAATACAGAATTTAGAACTCTTAATAAAATTAATAACTCATTAAGTTCACTTGCTTAATATCATGTATTAGGATGCTTAGCAATTCATTTAGAAAGATAGCATCCTCATCAAACCTCTCAGAGACTGAAAGACCAGGGGGTTGGGTATATTTGTCTAAACTGAGTGTTTTTCTTATCTTGTTTTTCTTTAAAGGAAGCCTTTACTAAGAGTGAAAAAAATCACAGAGGGAGAGTTCCCAGAATTCAAGGAGCCAAGGCATCACTACAAAACAGCAGAAATTCATTCTTAGTTTTAATGTTGTTGCTGGCAGAAGCTCTTCGTGATATATCCTTCTTTTCAGCCCAAATCCCCATCTTTAAAAAAAATGTTACAGATGATATATTTCTAAAATGTAAAAATAGTAACTTCTATTCTACAAAATACCTAACCAACGTTCTTTAAAACTACAAAGGTCATGAAAAACAAGGAAGGATTGAGAAATTGTCACAGACCAGAGGAGATGAGGGAGCGTGACAAACAATGGTAACATGGGTTCTGGACTGGATCTTGGGAGTGGGTGGGAGGGGGAGAGGGGAAGAGAAGCACTGTAGCAGGAAAAATGGTGACATCAATATAAGGCCTGGAGTTTGGTTGACAGTGATGTACCAATATTGGAGTTTTAATTTTTGACACATAAAGCTAATATAAGATGTGAATAAGCAGGGAAACTGGGTGAGGATACACAGAAACTTTCTGTTCTACCTCTATAACTCTTTTATACTATATCAAAATCATTCTAAATTTAAAAATTTTATTTAAAAAAATTAGCAATACCAATGGATAAGTGCTTGATGAGAATGGCTGAGATAACAGTTATTATAGAAGGGATCCAATAAATGATAATATCCTTCCTTCCAAGTAAACTCTTAAAACCACCAACCTTTTCCTTATTAAATTTTTTTGTATGTACTTCAGTCTTGGTATGGCTGAAAAACTTATTTTGTTATCATAAACTTTTATAAATTTGAAGATTTTTTCCTGTCCTTTTCTTCTATACCAGCAATTATCTGTTGTCAGTTTTTTTCATATTTATTTTTCATTCTTCCTTGAAGATTTTCTGTCTGTAATCTTCCTAAATTCCATACAAGAGACTAGATTTGGGATCTGAATCATACTAAGTCTCCTCACAAAGGCATTCTATAGTAAATTTGTTAAGGACAAAGTTCTTTTCTCCCTCCTTCTCTCTCTCCCTGGGTCTCTCTCATAGAGGAGGTTCTCAGTATGTTTCTATTAAATTGATTTAAATTAATGAACTACAGTGAAATCATTGTTTCACGATTCTTGGGTGATTTATTACCTTTGCAAAATTTCAGCATGATGTCAGATTACAACACTAAACTTTTTATTCCTCTCCTACTTATTTCAATTTCAAAGAACCAAGTTAGACAGATCTTCCAGACCATGAGTTACTCTTTTGAACACAAGATCCCCCTGCAAGTTCGTGAACTCTGTCAAACAACCAGCATGAAAATAGTGAAGAAAATCCTATTTTAGTAAAATAAAAGCATACCTAAGGTTTTTCCAGAATTCCCACAATTGCCAAAATCTTCCTTGCTTATTTCCAAAGAGCATCTGGTAAATCAGCATGCTATTTTTTAAATTCTAGGTTCTTTCTTGCTCAGTCAGCCAATTTTAGTGTCTGGTGTCAGATTTCTAATACCACATATATTTTATCATTTGTTGCCTCCACTCTCTTTTCTGTAGGTATGAGTAATAAATTCTATCCTTTTCTGATAGATAACAACATGCTGAAGTTTATTTTGCTAAATTATGGTAAAAGGGAACACACACAGTCAACTGAGAAAAAAACAACACATAAGACAAAGCAGTGGTGCCTGTAGGAAATATTTTTTTAAAGCAAAAATTAAAAGAAACTAAATGAGGGACACAAGAAGAGAACTACAGAAGACTGAAGAAATATTTTAGCGTGTGTGGTTTTTAATCACAGCAAAGTTAAGTCTGATTTAGAAGTTAAATATTCAGGTATGTTGGTCCTCCAAATCCCAGTTATCCTTGGATGAGAAATGAGGCCAGCAGTTCTCTGCTCTGGGCAGCTCAGATCCTCTTGGGCATTAGTCAGAACCAATCCCTGGAAGCAGATGTCCTACCCTCATCACCATGGATCTCTTGATGGGCTCAAGTACACCAGCTTCTGGTATGCTCTCACTCCCTACAACCTCCACTCTCATTTGTTGTAGAATGACCCTGAGGGTGCTGTAACCCATTTTGCTTAAGCCAGTACTTCTCAAAGTGTGATCCACAGACCAGGAGATCCCATGTCACCTGAGGACCTGTTGGAAATGAAAAGTCTTGGGCCATACTCCAGACCTACTGAATCAGAAAATCTAGGAGTAGGTCTCAATAATGCACATTTTAACAAGCCCTCTACTTGATCCTGACACATGCTCCATTTTAGCCTCACTGACCAGAGTTGGAAAGTCAAGTTACTGGGGGTTTATATTTTTAGAATAGACAACTCTTAGCCAATGCCAACAAATGTGGGAATATCAGCGCTATCTCCAATATGGAACCTGGATTGGGCCTAAACAGGCAGTCGGACATCCCTCTCATAATCCAGTATTTCAACATCTGGTATGCTGGTACCATGTATATCAGATAAATATCATCCCTAGCAAACAAGAATGTTTTTCTTGTATTAAATTCTCCAACTCTGAGAATGTGGAGTATGAAAGGAGTCTAAGAGCAGTAATAAATTAAGTTAAATTAAATCAACAAAAACATCAGGTACAATCAATAAGCCCTTTCAGTTAAACACAATGTATGTATGATTACTTTAAATGAAAGATTATGAAAATGTTCAATATTTCTCAACTAAAAAAAGTTCCAAGTCTGGAGAAAATGAGACATAGAGACATGCAAAAGTGTACTAAAAGAACCAACAGTAAAATGAAGATTTATGTGTGTGTGTTAACTAGGGGAGCCAAAAACATAACCAATATGAACTGTCAACCTGTCACACTGCAAAATGAATTCCACAAATTACTCTTGGGAATGAAGCAAAGACAACACCTAACTCTGGCACATAACTATTCCTATCAAATGTGCACCTTACTCAAAGGCAGAACATGATTTATTAATCAGTACAGAGCTTTATTTATTAACCAGTCAGAACTATACATTAATCAGTACTAATTCATTTCAATATTTCAATAGGCCTGCTAGGACCAGGCGTATTAGATGAATATCAGTTCTAGCAAACAAGGATGTTTTCCTTGTATTAAACTCTCTTGACCAAGCTGAGAGATGCCTGCAAAAAAGGGAGAGGCCTGTGGAAATTGGTGGAAGAGGTTTTGTTTCTCAGTTGACTGTGTGTGTTCCCTTTTACCTAGAGGGGCCTAACATACAATCCAGTCTAGTCCCATCCTCTTGCCCTTGATGCACTGGGAGCAAAAAAGAGGACAGAATAGCAGAGCCAGCACAGAACTCAGTTCCTCTTGTGCTCAAAGGTTCAGTCTTTTGATCTTTAGAAAGACTCCCTAGTAACAGAGATGTACCTACCACATCTCTCTTCTCCCTCTACTCCATTTGACTTCAACTGCTCGGTATCCAAAATGAGAGGAATCACACCAGGAAAGATCACTTTCAGGCTTTCACAAAAATAAGAGAAATATCGATGGGCCTCAACATCTCACCATCATCTGAGAAAAGGTTGCTGCTGGGAAAGCAGGCTGGGTTGTTGGTAAGAGTAAGAGGCAATGGTGGGAATCAAGAGATATCCCCACCATCAAAAGAGTTATTCTCTCCAAGAAATTTATAGTTACAGACTCAAATCCCAGTTTGAATAAAAGAGAGCATAGTGACACACACACACACACACACACACACACACACACACACACTATATCTATATCTATCTATCTATCTATCATCTATCATCTGTCTCTCATCTATGTCTATCAATCATCTATCTAAAGACATGGACAGAAATTGATCAGCATGAACTATGCCATAGCTACAGCAAAACTGAGAAACTAGATGGTAGAGCGATTTCAGAGGCGGATATGAAATTGCCAGGGTCTATTAGAAATGTGAGGATGTTAGAGGCTAAATGGTGGCCCATTAAGGGGACATAGAAACAGGAACTATTTATTAATCAGTACTAATGCATTTCAATATTTCAGCAACTGGCCTGCTAGCCAAGCATATCAAATGAATATCAGTCCTCGCAAACAAGAATGTTTTTCTTTTCCGAAACTCTTCAAATCCCAGAATGTGGAGCCCAAGTAGGGCATGGAAGAGAGTCTAAGGTCAGTAATGAATTAAATTGATCATAGTGATCTAGCAAACAAAGATGATAGGGCAGACCGGCATTAATAGCTGGAAGAAATGACTCAATTATCTAACTCAAGAGAAGACTAAAAAGGGACTCTTACTGAAAGACCTGAAATTCACATTTCCTTAATGGTGAGGTTAATAGGACTAGTTTTCTGGAATGGATACTGGTAAGTAAATGCTAGGGTGATATGTTAAGGACAACAGCATTTCTCAGAAGAGCATTTCTCAGAAGAGCTCAGCACTCTCGGATAATTACTGAGTTTTTGAGGAGTCACAGAGATCAGAACCTATAATGTAGAGAACAGTCATGAGGGCAAGTTGTCTGGGCAGGATGGGTAAACTCTCTTCATTCAGGATTTATCTGCACTTTCCTGACCTTCCAGCCTTTGCAAGACACAGGAATGGCAGAGACCAACTTTGTCCTTCGGTCTGGAGCTGAAGGAATCTAAGAAAATCAGGAAATGCAGATAAGAAATTGCTGGCAGCTGCATTAAAGAAAAATGATGATGTAATTGTTTGGGTTCTCCTTTTATTAAATCATCCTTAAAGTGTTACCTATTTGCATGCATAAAATTCACTCCTTCTTCTTTGTTCTGTTTTAAATGTGCTAATTTATTTAAGAGAGCTAATTGTATCCAACTCTTAACATTTATTCTTAAAGAATTGTCATGACTTTTAGCCTAAAAGGAAACAAATTCTGATCTGGCAAAATGAGATGAAATAGAAGAAAATTCTGGTTTAAAATTCACTAGCTTCCCTGCATGGCTTTCTGACGATGAGAAAAGAAAATCAATCTCTACTGATGATTTTTTGATTGAAAAATCAGGAGGTACCTCTACCACATACATCCAGGAACCGGAAGCATAGAAATAAACCTTGGCCCAAGTAACACAAACAAAAGCCCCACCAATTCTTCCTCCTTCTGTATAGTCCTCTATTCTCAAGTCTCATGAATTCTTGGGCTGAGTAGGGATGTAGTAATATAATGATGAGGGGATCCCTGTTTTATCCCCCACTAAAACTCAGAGGAAGAAAAGTATGTGCGGCTGCAACTTTAAGGTTCTAAGTGAGGACTTTTGCAGAGTGAGAAATATGCTGGAGTGAGACAAGTCAACAAGAAAAATCATGGGCTAAATCTGAGTGTAAAATTCTATTCTGAAATTGATTTCATGAGGAAACACTTTTGCAAATGAAGAGCTGAATGCAAGAGGCATTGAAGAATCATTTCAGTTCAGATGGGCTAACACCGGAGAGAAGAATCTACAGGGAATAATATTTCACAAAACAGGAATGAATGAAATCAGCTGATGCATCTTCCATTGATTTTTAGCCTCTACAGAACGTTCTATTTTTCAGAAAACCTAAAGAAAGCAAATCCGAAATGATTTTTTGGTTTGCTTTTTGTTTAAGTGTCCAGGCAAAACAAGTTCTTCCAGAGAAAGCAGCAAAAATATTAGAAATATAAACTAAAGAGACATAAGTGGGCTATTTACACAACATTACTTAAACCATTCCAATAATAATCAAGTACTTCCATCCAATCCTAGATTCTGTCTGCGCAGTTGTATATATTCTGTACAATTTTATATGCAGCATCTTATTTCAACTTCCCAACAATTCCAAGAGGTTGCCAGGACATCATTAGGCTCATTTCACAGATAATGGAGCTGAGACAGAGAGAGCAGAGGACTTAGTAAAGGACAAATACAAATTGTGGAATCTGAACTTGAACTCACATATCCTTGCCACATGCAAATCCAGGGAAAGGATGGTAAGGGAGTGAGTGCTCTCAGCAGCCAGCCTGCTGGATTTGGGCCATGTAAGAAATTACCCTCCCTATAACTCAGTTTCTTTACCTATGAAGTGGAGATAATAATAGTACCCACTTCATAGGACTGTTGTAAGGATAAAATAAGTTAATATTTGCAAAGTGCTTGGCACCTCATAAGTACCATGCATGTGGCTGCTATTGTTAACACACAGACACATATTCGGTTCCATCTCTCTTTCAGACATAAAGATCTATATTTGTGAAGTTTTGTTCCCAATATTTATACTTGTGTTTACTAAAGCTCGCAACACGCTGAGCAAAATCATTAGCAAGTTAGCAGCTGACACCAGCCTAGAGTTTTAATTGGGTGTGGATCCTGATAAACCCCTGCAATAAACAGCTAACCGTCCTGTCTGCCGGGTAATTGATTATAGTCATGCTCATCTCATCACTCAGATGGAATGAGATCCGTTATCTTCCTGTTTATTGCCACTGTAGATGCAATCTTCAAGTTGGAACAGACTGACAGCTGTCTGAGAAGAGGGGAGAGAGGGACTGGATGAAAGAAGGTGGAGGGATTAGCTAAAGAACATATATGCATAACCCATAGATACACACAACAAACAGTGTGGTGATGGCCAGAGGGAGCGCAGGGTAAGGGCAGGTGAGGGGTGACAGAGGAAGGTGGGCAAAGGGGGTGGGGACATCTGTAACAGTATAAACAATAAAATGAATTTTAAAAAAAGATAAAGCTGCCTGAATTATGCAAACTCACAATGACCCAGAGGAGGCACTTTGTCAAATACTGAAGATTGAAAAAACATAAACTATCCCACTTCCCTTCTGATTGCAAATTTTTCTCTATCTCCCGAAGTGCAGCCTGGTCTGTATGCCTTATCACAGCGATCACGTCATCTGAAAAGGTTCTGTATAAAGAATGAGGCCTTGGTAAGAATGGGCCCTGCCTCGCCCACTCGCCCACTCTTCCCTTCTCAAAGCGCGGTGGCTGGACCGGGACCAGCAGGACCTGGGAGCTTGTGGGAAATACCAAATCCAGGCCCCACTTCAGACCCACTGCATGAGCCCCTGCATTTCTACAAGATCTCAGTCTCTGTGCATGGAAAGTTCGAGAAACATAGGGCTACCCCTCAGCAGGTGGTTCATCTGCCATTTCTCTTTCACTGGAAGGGCATTTAAAGAATAACACCCTGCTAGCTGTTCCGTGGCTGGTTGGTCAAGATTAGCAGAAATTTGATAGTCAGAACTGTGGTGCCCTGTAACAATCGTCTAGAACCAAGGACAGCCAGTCTCTTCCTGATTTTCTCTAATGTCTCTTGTTATTTACTTATTAAAGCTTGAAACAGCAGATGCGGCCTCACCTGCCACCACCCAGAAAAATACCAGAATGAGTCATAGCACTCCATAATTAGAAGAGCAGGCTTGCCTGTTGATTCATAGCTGGATGAGCCCAGAAATGAATGAAAAGCCAGGGCAGATCATCATCATCTCTCTGCAGATCGGGGCTCAGAAGGCAACCTGGAAGGTAATGAACACCTTGGCGGCAATGAAGAAGTTCCAAGAGACTCCCGCCAGTGAAAAAAAAAAGGGGGGGGGGGGAGAAAATAGTTTAATGAATCACTCTAACTCTAAAACTACTTATGGCGGGACTGCCAAAATCTGTTTACACGACTATCACCATCAACTCAGAGAAGCGAATTAGAAGATAAGAAAGTTGTAATGGGGTCACTCAGGACAAGGCCTACCCTCAAAGAGAGACATGGGAACTCCAGGTCTGTCCCAGAGGAGTTAGTCACTAACCATTACTGCGCCAGCCCCTGGTCACGTGGTCTACGGCAAGGAGGTATATTTAAAATTGAATCTAACTCAGTAAGTGTCATTAGGCAGCGACTATATACCTAGCGTGGTGGGAGTTTCAAACATGGAGGCGATTCAGGCTGTTAAGTGCTCTGCAGTCGCTCATGGTGCGTGCCAAGAGCAAGCCTCTGTTTTATAATTTTGAGAGAAATTATTATTTTTATGCATAAATACTCTAGTTCATTTTTGTGAGGAGGGGAGGGCGAAGCTGGGAGTTTAGAAAGCACGCCCCAGGCAACAGGTCCATAAGCAGCAGGCCCGGTGAACATCAAAACCATACATTTTAATATCTCCTTGACATTTAACGGGTTCCAAACACGCAGAGACTACTGATTTGTAGACACTCTGGATCCCTATACAGAAGATAAGGGAAGGTTTTTCCTCCTGACTTAACAGAAAAAGGCTTTGCAGCTCAGAGAACTGAGTGAGTCATGCTTGCACAGCCATGAAGAGGCAGAAAAAGAATTTGGTCTCGGATTCTATATCTTAATCTCGGTACTCGTGGACTCTCCCATGCTAAGTCCTGAGTTGCTTGCCAAGAATATATCTACACACCTTTCTTCACGCTAATGTTGACCTTCACTTCCTGTGAAGTAGAAAGCGGCAGGGGCTAGTGTTCTGATTTTCAGATGAGAAGCTTGTCCAGTGGCTCCAGCAATGGGCCATCAGAAATGAAACTCCAATCTTTGGGTTCCTAGACTGGGGAGCTTTTCTCTGCTTTCCTGATGTGAATACTCTCTGAAATCCATTTTCTACTCGTCCTGGATACCTGGCTTGACTGTATTTCATCGCCTGCCTTGCAATTCGGTTCAGCCATGTGGCTTAACTCTGGTCAGGAATGAGAGTGCAAGGGATATGCCTCTTCTAAGGCTTGGTCCATAAAAGTGTCATGTGCACAGTCCTCTAAGCCTCTTTCCCTCTCGCTAACTGGAATGGAGACAGCAGTGTCACTCTTGTAAGATATATATCGACGCTAGCTGAGCCACAGTCAGCCTAGGTCCCCGAGTGACAGCAGGGAGCAAAATCACCTTCGTCTTCCACCTCCCCACCAACCTCAAATTGCCCTGAACAATGATGAGATTAAGAAATAAAACTTTAGTTGGGTTGAGTCATGACATATTTGGGTCAACCTGTTTTAATACTTGGATTATCTTGGCTCTGATCCACAGCCAACCCTGCAATCCTGCTGTTTGGGGCACCAGCAGCGGCCACATACCTCTGGCTCTGCTTCTCAGAGACTATCAGATCCATCCCTGCAGTGATTCTTTTTTTTTTTTTAATATATTTTTATTGATTTTTTTTACAGAGAGGAAGAGAAAAGAATAGAGAGTTAGAAACATCAATGAGAGAGACATCGATCAGATGCCTCCTGCACGCCCCCTACCGGGGATGTGCCTGCAACCAAGGCACATGGCCTTAACCGAAATGGAACCTGGGACCCCTCAGTCCGCAGGCCGACCCAGCAGTGATTCTTTAGGACACTCATTAATTCACTGAGTCAAAATAACCCAGGGAGATGAGCAATCAGACACAGCTACGTGGAGGCAGTGTAGAGAAGTAGATGAGATCAGGCTTTGTGGGGAAAAAAAATCTCAGTTTGAAGTCCAGCTCTTTTATTTATTAGCTGTGCAAACTCTGGCTGGTCCTTCAGCTTCTCTGAGTCTTGGTTTCCTCATCTATAAAATGATATTAACAGGCAGTAATAATGTTATGGTGAACTTTTGTACTGATATTTAGAGAGAGAGGGAGAGACAGAGAATCATTGATATGAGAATATCTCTTTATTCTCGTATATGCCCTGTCTGGGGATCCAACCCATAACCTAGGCATATGGGTGGCCCGACCATAAACTGAACTTGAAACTTTTTGGTGTACAGGATGTTGTTTTAACCAACTGAGCCACCCGGTCAGGGCTGTTGTGTTAAATTTTAAGCCACATCACAACTGATATGATTTGCTTGCACAGACCCTGCTACCTAAAAGAATACTTGGTAATCTATCATGAATACATATGTATCAAATGCCCTGCTGACCTTTTCTGTCACCACAACCCAGTCTGATTTGTGGCTGAAGCTATGCCTTGTCAATAATGGATCAGAGGCACTAGTTCTTCTTCATGTGGTATCCTAAAGCAGACACAGCTACGGAAGACAGTTAAGGCAAGGTGATAAAGACAAGTGCTAAGATGAGACAGTGAAATGAACAGCAGCACATTTATCTCCAGCATGACTGGATTTTACTAATCATCCCAGATCAACCTGCCAAGTAAGATCTTCTTATCAGCAAAATGCCTAAGTCATGCACGCGTAGAAGGTTCCAGATTGGATTTTACCAAATAGTCTACATACACAAAGCAGCATGTAACTCAAGATACAGACAATATTCCACTTCTAAGAGGCGTTTAGAGAGCTCCAGAGGGTTAAAAAGTTACATTTTCTTACCTACTGGTACCTGGCTTTCGGATAGGGTCATAATGTTTGCTCTGTGACTACAGGATGATTTCTCTCATTACCGCCTTCGCCTAGTAATTTTAAAACTTGACTTTGGAAACTTCCCATTTACCATCGTGCTTAGTGAACATAACACAGACACACACACACACACACACACACACACACACACGTGGACACCACAGGGTTTCCATTGCTTTCAATCTACTGAAACCATCACCAAAATAAAATGTGCCCAAATAAAACGATAGCCATGCGGTATATTATTTTCAAATTCCATGCCATTCCAAAGTCTCATGTTATTCAACACTGCATCTTCAAAAGGACAATCTCTAATTCAAGTGCATTTAGTGACATCATATGCTACCTGTTCAGTGCATTCGCGTGGAGAGCAAGTTCATCCTTCCTGGGATTATCAAGCCATCAGGAGCTGCCTTTTCTGCAGGCAGAACAAAAGGGAATGATTAGATCTGAAAGCACCTTCAAAAAGTCGCTGTTATGATTTTTACTGTGTTTCTCAGCCATGTAAACTGGGACTCCATTCTCCGGGGTAACCCTGACAAAATGCTCATCACCCCCCCCCCCCTGCACAGACATCAGGGACCACTGGCCAAAGACTGGGTGCGTCTGCCTCTGAGCTGTCTCCTTTCCATTCCCTCCTCTCCATCCATATGGTCGCCACCCTGCTTAGTGTTACTCTCTCCTGAATCCACTCGCAAATCTCCCCTTTTCAAGAAGAGACTAGGCCTCAAACTCAGCATCACCGGCAGGTGAGCATATCTAACCAGAAACAGCTTTGTTTTATTTTTAGGATATTATTTCCCAAAACTGAACCTCTATTTATGAAAAGTGATACTATTTTTTTCCCATTAAGGGCATTATTGAAATACTTGATAGAGAGATGAACAGAAAGATAGATATAGATAGATGTTCTTTAAAGAAATATTTAAGTAAAAATAAATCGATTAACAAAATAGGCAATTGTACACCAAAATACATAAAGATGTAAGGTAATAACTAAAGTTAGGAAGTGTCATTTTAAAGCAACATTCGCCTCCTAATGTGATGTAGGTTTTATAGTTTCTGTTTCCTTCTAAGCAATTTATTCGCATCGGTGCTGTGTTCATTAAAAAATAAAAAATAAAAATAAACCACCTTCTCTTTCCAATGGTTACCTTTGCCAATGAAACTAAACACATGATTTCCTCGGCCTGGCATCCGGTCCTTTACAGCATATTCCGATACTCCCTGGTATTCTCCTGCTGTTCCTTTATGCCTCCAGACTACAGCCAAAAAAGAACTCTGTACTGATTCACCGCACACTTTCTCATCTCTCTTCTGGCTTAGGTTGTCCCTCTGCCAAGCACACCCTCCTTACTCCCTGCCAAAGAAGTTTTTGCTATTTCTCTCGTCTCTGAAGTACTCCTATGCCTTACTTTCTTTTACAGCTGTGTATCACAACCTCCTGGGGTTTTTTTTAGATGACCGACGCTTTAGCTCCAGCCTCAGACACCCTGGTTTCGTGTGGGTAGAGGGCAGCCCGCACCTTGGAGGGTTTAAGATGCTCTTCAGGAGTTGCTAGTGGGCAGCAAAGTTCAGGAGCTATCGCTAGAGACATCTGAACTCTCAGCCGGCCCTGCTTTGACCTTCAACCTTTTCCATCTATTCACCTTGGTACCCATGGAATGGGAAAACAATCAAGAATCCATTTCAGCATTGTGACCTGCTCTGAGGCTGGGCTTGCTAAATCTGACCTGGTCTGGCTCCAGCACAGCCCCATCAGAAATGAATTCCCATCACGATTCTATCACTTTATTGGGCAGGTTATTGGAGATAGATCACCAGAAACAGGAAGACAGCACATTGAGCCAGGCTTTGGACTGCTTCCGCATCTAGGAGATGCATCATGCAGCTATTTTAGGTTGTTATTTAGACACGTCTAGTGCCACAGGCATGGATACTATGAGCTCCTCCAATACCCACACAATACAAGTCACGTCTGTGTCAACTAAATGCCACCAATGAGATGGATCGTTGTATTCAACGTGGTGTCTTTCAGTATGACTGTGCCTAACACACATGGTGCAGTCTGTTCCTCAAAACAAACAAACAAACAAATAGGTAACATCCTAGGTCATAGTAAAATCTGACCTCTGAACCTGAGCTATGTAATCAGAGACATGATTTAAGGGACTAATGCACCCAGCATGGTCAAGAGTTTCCAAATCTCTGCTGGAATTCAGGTATCTTAGTGTGATTTAAAGGACACCATCAGCTCTATATTCTGTGAGTTCTTCCTTCTGACAGTTTACAGATTTTGTTTTATACGCCATCTCTCTCGGCCTCCCAGGGGCTTAAATCAGTGAGAGATGACATGTCAGATTCTCCAAAAATATTATTAATGACGGGCCAATGTCTGAACTCACACGTATAACCAAGCCCATCTTTGAGAATATTTCAAATCAGTCTTTCTGCCATCTTTGTTACTCTGCCTGTAGATAAATGTCAGAAATTCAAGATTTCATGGAAAAACCATCATAATACAACATGAGTTAGCCAAACTTATTGTCTGAGAGATGCAAGTCATTTTCCCTCATTAATTTCCACAAATAGCTTCTTCTTCCCTCATTTTTTTCTCCCACCTTTGTCTTTAAAAAAATTTTTTAAGTACTTTTGTTCTCTCTTCTCTAGTATATCCATTCAATTTTTTTTATTGCTCATTCTATTGTCTCAAGCTCAGCTTTTGGGGTGGCCTCTCACTAAGCATGTATCTATCAGGGATGCTCTCATCCTTCACCTCCTCTGTGAACTTGGCAATGCCTTGCACTGATGGCAGTGAAAACAGTGTCCAGCACAGTAAGGCTACAGGCTTACACCACAATAAAAATGGGCATGCACATGGATCAGCCTAGGTCCCCCCCCAAAAAAAAATTAAAAATATTTTGTAGTTCTGTAAAATTTAGGAAGATGTTCTGTCTACTTTCTTTAGTGTTGTTATAACTCTGTTATGTTGTTAGAACTGAGTTAGTTGCATTTCAAACTTGTAAATAAGAAAGTATGCACTTAAAAATTTTTGTCTTAACATCTATAGGTTGTTTTTTAAAAGTGGGGTTGTGGGTGAATGGTGCAAAACGTGAGACAAAATAACGAGTATCTAGGCAGAGGCATACTTAGTCAGGGACATTTGAAATGGCCCGTCTCTTCATGCGCAGTTGACTCTGGACTAAAGAATTCCTACACACCCTCCCCCAGACACCTTTATTCTTGCGGAACTGGAGCTGAGTGTGTTCTCCTACCCTCTGAAGCCTGGCATTTAGGTCCCTGGCTCCTCTGTGCTATTCCATTTGCTTCTTGGTTCTGCCCCACTTCACAGCTGTGCGATGACATCTAACACTTCCCGGCAGCAGATGCTGGGAGAAGCCGGTGCCAAAGCAGCCGAGGCTGTGAGAAACGTAGGCCCCAGCTGTCCTTCCTTCCCGGTCCTGGGACAGGACAGGCTTAGATGTCACACAAGGGTGGTTGTTTTGTCACCTATAACAAGGCCTTTTTGAGAATTCATTGAGATAATACATTAAAGGGCCTAATTATAGGAAACTCTCAATATATGGTCACTTTGACTATGCTGCCCCCTTCTGAGTTAGGTTTGTAGGCTAAATAGATGGATGAGGAAGTTGGGGTGATTTCCCATCTCTCTCCAGAAAACCACACTCTTTAGGATGGGCAAAAAAGTACTTCTGCAACCCATTTGTTTACAGAGAAGACAATCTATGAAAGGTGTCTGAGGGATATATTGTGACACTTCTCTCATTCATTCACTCAACATTTATTGAAAAGTGTCCAGGATACAGCATTGATGAATGGCAAATTTCCTGTTCCCATGGAAGCTGAGACTAGCAAAGGAGACAAATACTAATAAGCGAACACACACACACACACACACACACACACACACACACACACACACAGGCTCATGTGTATGTCAAAGGTGGTAAGTGCTGTGAATAAAAACAACCTGGGATAAGGGTGACGAAGAGTAGGGCTGATGGGGGTAGAGGTTGGTCGCATATTTCAGATGGTGGCAGAGAAAACCTCCTAAGAACAGGACATTTGTGTAGAGCCTTGTCTGGAGGCTGCAGAAATTGTTCTTCAGCAAAACAAGCACATCTCATGCAGGGGAACTCTTACTATACATGCCTCTAAGAGTAATCATTTTAACTTAGCCTATTCTCTATGTAAGAAATGATTCTCCATGATAATCATGAAATGGAACAAACATACTGCATGTATAAACTAAAATGTACCCTCACCAAACAAAATTATATACTTGGAAATAGCTAACAGTTTAAGCACCAAGAAAAACCACAAGTGGTCACAGAAAATGGCAGAATTAATGCAACTCAAGCTCTATTTAGTTTTATAACTACAGTGCTCCATTGTTTGTTTCAAATCTACTAATTAAATGCAAGCATACATAGTACCACAGGGCTGGAGCCACCAGTTGTGCCGGAGGCAAGAGAAGCATCTGGAACCATTCAGTCCTTCTTATTAAGTGGGTAACTGAGGCCACATGTGCCAATCTGCATATCTGGGACTTCTCTGAATTAAATTCTGTGTAGAATATAGCATTTATTCAATAATAATAATAATAATAATAATAATAATAATAATAATAATATAATAATCCTATCTAATAAAAGAGTAATATGAAAATTAACCACCACTCTGCTATACCCACCAGCAATTCTCACCAGCCATTCCCACCAGCCAATCAGGAGCAAGTATGCAAATTAACCCCAACCAAGATGGCTGCAGCCATGGATAGAGTAGGAGGGAGGCTTGGGTTTCCCTGGCAATGGAGGAAGCCAAGCTTTCCACACACCCTGGCAGGCCAGGCCTCCACTTAAGGCTACAAAATTTCAATTATAGAAGATAAATAAATCCCAACAAAAATGGCAGCAGCCACAAAGCTGGAGAGAGCAGGAGGCTAGGGTTGCCCCGGGTGATAGAGGAAGCCAAGCTTTTGCAGCCTTGACCCTCTTGGCCTCTGCTTAAGGCTAGAAGTTTAAATTATAGAAGATAAATAAATCCTAAAAGAAATGGCTGCCACCACAGAGCAAGCAGGAGGCTTGGCTCCATTCCAGGCTACAAAGTTTCAACTGTAGAAGATAAATAAATTCCAGATACCTGGGCCTCCACTTGGGTCGCTGGGGGGCATGCCCGGTCTGCAAATACCAGAGGCCCTTTACCCAGGCCACCCCACACCCCAAAGGAACTGCCAACCTGATCCAAGACACCCCTTCAGGGCAAACCAACTGGTCTTCACCCATGCACCAGGCCTCTATCCTATCTAATAAAAGAGTAATATGCAGATTGACCATCACTCCAACACACAAGATGGCTGCCTCTATGTGGTCAAAGATCTTCCCCCGTATGGACACAAGATGGCCACCACAAGATGGCCAGCAAGGGAGTACAGTTGGGAGGGGCCAGGCCTGCAAGGAAGGGAAGTTGGGGGTGACCAGGCCTACAGGGCAGGGCAGTTAGGGTGACCAGGCCTACAGGGCAGGGCAGTTAGGGTGACCAGGCCTTCAGGGGAGGGCAGTTAGGGTGACCAGGCCGAACAGTAGGGCAGTTAGGGATGACCAGGCCCACAGGGGAGGGAATTTAAGGGCAAACAGGCTGGCAGGGGAGCAGTCAGGCATCAATCAGGCTGGTAGGGGAGTGGTTAGGGGATGATCAGGCTGGCGGGCAGATGAGTAGTTAGGAGTTAGCAGTCCTAGATTGTGAGAGGGATGTTCGACTGCCCGTCAGGCCTAATTGGGCAGTCGGACATCCCTCAAGGGGTCTCAGAATGGAGAGGGTAAAGGCTGGGCTGAGGGACACCCCCACCTGCACAAATTTCATGCACTGGGCCTCTAGTAATAATAATAATAATAATAATAATAATAATAATGATAATGATAATGATAGTGGTGTGCTAATTTGGAGCTTATTTATATTATTAAAATTTAATAGTGATAAATATGCATATTGTGGGAGGAAAAAGTACTTCATTACTGGCATTATTTAGAAATGCTAGTGTTTGATGCTAAGAAACAGAAACACTCTTAGTTGGTTTCATGATTGTTCTAAATCCTCTATATGCCTTTATTGCCTGCCCCTACAGTAAGCTGTTACTGTTGAGCTGGGTGAATCCTTTCTTCCCATTTCTGGATTTAGCATGCTCCCCCTTCCAAATATGTTCCACACTCTCTTTCTGGGGTTTTCAGACTCTGGATACAACAGCCCATATTCTGGAAGTAAAGTGACCTGATATGGTTTCTGAGGTTCTACCGAAAAGCTTAGTTGACTCATGAGTCAGGCAGAAAAAGTCAAGAACCATATGATTTCATTCATATGTGGGATCTAAAACTGAGAGCAACAAATGAACAAACACTATAAATAAAGGAAAACTCCATAGACACAGACAAGTGTGTGGTAGTTTCCAGAAGGAAAAGGGGTTGGAGAGATAACAAAAGGTAAAGAGTGTCAAATGTATGTTTATGGAAGGAAATTTGAGTTTGGGTGGTAAATATCAATGCAATAAACAGGTGATGTATCCATACAACTGTGCACTTGAACCTATGTCATTTTTTTAACCAATGTCACTCCAATAAATTTAATAAAAAGTTTTTTTTAAAGAAATGGAACCCAGTTAGGCTTCCTATATATTAGAAAGAGACTTACATTACTTTTGAGAACAAATAACAAATATCTGCCGAATACTTATCATGTGTCCAATTGTGAATAGAAGTACACAAAGTTATGAGACATGGCCTTGGACCATGTCTGGGACACAGCTTACAAAAGGGAAAAAGTAGAGCAAATAATCTCAAGATAAAAAGTTTATTTAAAAGGAGGGATTATTGTATCAGAGGTGGTCGACTACTTGCATTAGTTCTTGACCTGGGTCTAGAAAGGATGCAATAGGAATAGAGAAGTAAAAAGGAAGAGAGAGAAAGTCTTAAGCAGAGACTACATCAGTGACATAGAAAACGTAGAGTATGTTCCAAGACCATCAGTAGTGTGTGTTACAACCAGCATGAACACTGAAATGAAAAAATGCAAAATATTAGAAGTAGGAGGTTATGGTTGGCCTTGAATTCCACCAGGAAATGTATTAGGAGAAGGAGGAGGAGACTGTGGTTGCCCTTGAATGCCAGGTCAAGGAATGTGACTTAATCGATAGCTGAGAATCACCAAGGAAGTTTCCCACTCAAAGTGGTATTTTGGGAAAATGAATCTGGTGGTAATATGAAGTAAGCACTGAGCAGAGGAAGAAGGTGAAGAACAAGCAAAGCTGAGGACAGGCATAAACTGATAGAGACCTAAACTGCGTGAATTCTCCTTCAAATAAAGTGGGAATGAATGACCGTCAACCACCATAACATTAAAACTCAGGGTTTGATTTCTTTTAAAAAAAATATGGGGAATACGTGGAAAGGACCTGGAGAAAATTGTCATATAAGTGGCATCTAGAAAAATTCTCTTTACTTGTTCTTGTGGTGTTCTGAACTAAAGACGAAATGTTCTGAACTGACGTTTCCAAAGAAACAGCACGGAGAAGTCAGGAGGGCGAAGCGTTCTCTTTGAACCCTGAAGCTCAAATGTTAGCTTCTTCACAAAGGCCCGTGGAAGCTTTTCATCCTCTAACACTAGCCAACAAGGAAAGGAATCACTCATGTGATGTCGCAAGGAAATTCTGCCCGGTGGTTGGTCCTACCGGGGGCAGCCTGACCTTGAGTTAGACGAAACCCTTGGGCCCCTTTAAGATCCACCTCCTATTTCTAATTGTTTTCCTAAAAGCATAAGGAGCTTCAAAAATAAAAGAGGTATGCTTGAATCCTCTGAATGAGCTGTATTCGGGGCTGCATTTAAGTTGTGATTTCTCCTGTGCTAAGTTATTCACCACTCATCTTTAAACAAAACTCCCTACAAGAAATCTTCAGTTCTCCAAAAGAATAAAAAATTGCCAGTTCTTATTTTTTGAGTTGCCTAAAGGGAGAAATGTGAGTTTAAGAGAACGTACACAGTGTAATTCATCATTTTAAAGGATAGCCCACATTACAAATTTGATGTTTCAATTGTTCATTCCTTAAGCCACTCCAAAAGTAATATAATTAAAATGTTTTGCATCAAAATCCTCTGCTATGTATACACGTCTTTTTTTTTCAGTAGATAGGAGCATTTTGATAAGGTTTTTCTTGGGTGTTTATCCAAGAAAGCCCAGGTCCTAGGAGGTTTGGGCAAGATTCTGCTCCTCTGAGAAAGGAGAGGTGAAAACAGATTGGATGCAGACTCTCCTTTTTTTTTTTTTTTTTTTTTTCAGTTTACCAAAATTCTTAGACTTCAAAATAGAGGGGGATGATACCTTTTGAGAATCACGGGTGAAGTGATTATCCCCAAATTCAAAATTTGGTTACATTTTCTTAAACTAGAAATGTCAAGTTCCACTGACCCTACAATGACCCCTTTTCATTTCCTGGAAAAACTGAGATGGGGAAGGAAGAAAGCACAGCGCCCTTGAATATTGTATCTACAAGGTGGTAGCGAGGGAGGTTTTCAGCCTCTGAAATCAGCACAATTTGCTACCTGATTCAGCCTCTCTCAGGATTATTTCTCACTTGTGAAAAAAACAAAAACAAACCACACATCTTTCTAAACATCGTGAATAATGGATTGAGATTTCGGAAAACTCTCCTTCCTTTTCTTCCACAATTTCAATCAAACTGTTTCAAAGCCAGCACACTACATGTTGATTGAAGACTGAAAAGGTTATAAATAGTAAATAAAGCTTGAAATTTTTCCACAAAGGTAGATAGATGGAAAAAAAAAAAGAAAAAGAATACTTCTACTGTCAATGGGCAAGATGTCCCAGCAACTCATTATGAGCACTGTCCTCCTCCATCACACAGCTGCTGTCTTGAAAGAACACAAGGAACAGAAACGGGCCATGGCCCTGGCCCTGGCCCTGGCACCAGTGTACCAGCCGCCAAGCAGAACCCTCTGCACTTATTTCCTGCCTCCCCCAAACCAGGCGTATGATGCCGTTTACTCTTAGGCCCGACTTGGCAGAGGGAAGCTGTGTGTAGCTTGCGTTCTCAATGCTAATGGGCATTGTGTAAGTGCTGCCTGCTCTGTGTACTTACATCTCTAAACTGGTAGCTGAGTACCAACTTCCAAGCTGGAGAATCTTTCATCTTGCTTTAAATTCTTCCCAGTTTCATTTGTAACGCCTGTCAATGAAAGTTAAATTATGTGTCAGAAAAGCGAGACTTTCACAGAAAAAAGCCGCCAAGCATATGAAAAGGGCACTTCAGTCTGGGATGATGGGGAGAGGTGTTTCCTGGATGAGGTGGAGAAGACTTCGTAATAAGTGTTTGAGAATTTCCAAATGACTCTCTGAAAACTGTATCATCTGACCTTCAGAGCAGACACACAAGGCTCTCCCATCTCAGGGAGGTCCCGATAACTCCCGTGCAACAAATATTTATTGAGCACCTAATATGTACCAGTGTGGGTATACCCACAGAGCTCAGGGTGGAAACTGGGAGGGAGACAATAAAAGCAAACAAACAAATAATCACGTAACTAAAGACAGAGAGAGGAGCCAGGAAGAAAACCCATCAGGGGAATATGTTAGAGAGTGACCACGCGTGGGAAGGCTGCCCTTAGTGGTGGCATTTGAGATGAGAACCAAAAGTGAGTAGAAAGCCATGGGGTGATCTGTGGGAGGGACATACCCAGCAGAAGGAAGTGCAAGTTCAGCAGCTTTGAAGCAGGAATGTGTGTGGTATGTACTACAGACAGGCCAGCATGCCGGACAGGAGCTGAGGGACAGAATGGTAAGGGAAAGAAGATGCAGGAGGAGGAGGAAATGGGGCTCATATTTGTTGAATGTTTACAATGAGCCGGGCCTTGAGCCAAGTTCACAGTCATAGGTGGCATGGCTGGGACTGCAACCAGGTTCTCTGACTCCAAATCCTTTCGTTTCATACTAATATCACACTGCCTGGCCCGCACCTGGCCATCTGGAAGGCCAGCTTTGGTTCAGCCAGGTGGAAACAGGGAAAAGAGAAGGAACATTGATATTCAGAATCCTACGCAGGATCCTTTTTACTGGCCGGCTTGTCTCCTGAGTGATTTTTATATGTGGGGCATATGTTGACCTGATTTTTAAAAACTGGAATTTCTCTAATGCTAAGAAATATTGGCCTCTGAGCCAGAGAATCAGCTGATGGATTCTATACTCTGGGGTAAACTAAAGCACGGCCAATAGAATATAATTACCAGCTGTAAGTGAAAAGGTGACTGAAAAAGAAAAAGATAAAACATATTAAGTGCCTCCAAGAAATGAATCCAAATAAATCTCCATCTGTGTTACAGGAGATTGCAATAGAGGTTCCTTCCTTCTGCCCTCCTTAAGTAAGTTTGAATACTCTCTCGCGCTGCTTTCCCATGAACTCAAATTGCTTTAGAAACCTGTCATATCGAATTAGCCGAATCAGATAGTAATTCAGAGGGGTGCCAATGTGGCATCATTGAAAATTGCTGGTTGGAAGGCTTCCTTGCAGCATTATTCGGGAACAATAACTCACTTTCATCGCCATGTGTCAGTATGAGCAAACGAGGAGCTTTGCATGGTTTGTGAATTCAACTTCCTTAAAAGTCCATCAGAAAAGATGGGAAGTACACAGAGAACACCTGCATTCGTCAACAAGAGCACAGGGGAACACGTGTGTTTCGGCCCCACTCTGTAGTTGCCTGGCATGAAATACCCCAGAAACACTGACCCTGTGGCAGGCCAGCAGAAGAGTTAGGCTTCAGAAGTCCTTGACCTTCACATCAGGGGCAAACTCAAAGGCCGGAGGAGTTAAGAATAAACAGCAGAGACATTTACTAGCAAAATAGCTCTTCCTTGTGATATTAATGATCCATCAGCTCCTCCGAGAAGCCTTCCACAACACCCTGCTTCATCACTCTCTGTCACATTACTCTCTTACTTTCTTTTTCTTTACAAGACTTGGTGTTTTTTTATATCACCCGATTCATCTCAGTACTTGCTTAGCTACTTCTATCCCTCTCACTCCAGAACATCATCTCCATGGGAAGTAGATCTTAACCATCTTCCTCTCCCCTAGGAACAATACCTGGACCATAGTAGACACTCAATACATATTTATTGAAGTGCTTTTGAATTCACAAACATCTTATTATACCAGAGCAGAGACTATTCTGTAATTGTATTGTTTTAACAGCTATAATAGATAGGCCTATGCAAGCTAGAACCCAGGAAGTCACCATGAACCGTTCATCTTCGGGTCCGCTGCCCGGAGACCAGCTTTATGTCTAATTGTTACTTGGTTGGTGGAGGGAATTTTAGTGGAAGAATAGCTGTGGGTCTCTGCACCAATGTAAACATGTTCCTTAGTGAGCTCAAGAAAAACTTTATCCCAGATTGTTAACAAAACCAAGAGATAGCCCACTGAATGGGAGAAGATGTTTTCAAATAATAATCTGATAAAGTGTTAGAATCCAAAATATATAAGGAACTCCTATAAGTTAACAAGAAAAAAACGAGTAACCCAGTGAAAAAATGGGCAGAGGATCCGAATAGACATTTTTCTAAAGAGGACATACAAATGGTCAACAGATATATGAAGAGGCTTAATATCACTCATCATGAGGGAAATGCAAATCAAATGAAAACTGGTGCAGCCAATATGGAAAACAGTATGGGGAATTCATCAAAAAACTATAAATAGAGCTACCATTCATGCCAGCAATTCACCTTCTGGGTGATATTTATCCAAGGAAAACAAAAATACTAATTAAAAAAGACATATGGCCCCTTATATTCATTGCAGCATTATTCACAACAGCCAAGATATGGATAAAGAAGAGGTGGTACATATATACAATGGATTATTATTCAGTACTAAAAAATCTTGCTATTTGCAACAATATGGATGAACCTAGATGTTATGCTAAATGCAATAAGTCAGACAAAAAAAGATAAATATTGTATGATCTCACATGTAGAATGTAAAAAATGATGAATAAGCAAAACAGAAACAGATTCAAAGATAAGAAAACCATCTGATGGTTTCCAAAGTGGAAGGTGAGATGGGTAAAATAAAAACAACAACAAAAATTTAAAAGTAGGGTGCGGTAAGCAATAGAAATAATAGTAACTAGAGGCCCAATGCATGAAATTCAGGCCTGGGTAGGGTTCCTAGGCCTGGCTGGCGATCAGGGCGGACCTGTGGGGCCACTGGCAGTGTGATAGGGGGCCCCCCCCGCTGGCACCCACATTGGCTGGCCTGGGGCCTGCAGGCTGGGGGCGACTCCTGCATTGAGCATCTGCCCCCTGGTGGTCAGTGCATGTGACAGCGACTCGGTTGTTCCACTGGTCATTCAGTCAATTTGCATATTAGGCTTGTATTATACAGTAGGTCCTCAGGTTATGTCGGAGATCTGTTCCTATATGTGACATAATGTTATTTTTGTCATAAGTTGAAACCCACCTACATAAGCACCTACATCACTTATGTGGAGCACTTATACAGCAGTAATGAAATAAAACAGTAAAAAAAAAGTAAAAGAAAGATAAAAATTCCTGATCTTTACTGTGGTAAATAAATAATAATAATAAACATAAAGCACATATGAACATATGCCAAAATGATGGAACTTTTTTTTTTTTATAAATAAGTGGGAGATGGCAACGTAACCACAAAATGACGTACGTTGAGTCCAACATAACCCAAGTACTGCCTGTATAGGATTTTTTTTAAAAAGTGTTATCCAATTCCTGAACTACTTCTTGATTTACAAAGTGAAATTCTTAGATTACCTCTGTGACCTAATTCAAAAAAGGCTAATATTTTCTTACAGCTTTCTATTTTGAAAAACTTGAAGTTTAAGTCTATAGAAAGGGTGCAAGAACTGCACAGTGAACATTAAGATTAACCAACTGTTAATATTCTGTCACATTTGCTTTCCCTATCCATGTACATGCGTCTATGGCATATGTTTAAATATGAGCACATATGCATCTGTGTATATGTATGTGCATATATGTATTATGTACATGTACATATTGGTGTGTTTATATGAGCATTATGTGTGCACATGAGTATATGTGCATGTATATATACTTTGGCTTAAACTGAGAGTTAGTAGCAGATATTGATGTATTTCATCCCTAAATATTTCAGCAAGATTATTTCCCCATACTGTAATGATCATATTCAGAAAATTTAATATTTAGAAGTATATTATTTTCTAATACAAAGTTGTTTTTCAAATTTCTTTAAGTATATCCAAGTGTCCTTTACAATTTATTTTTTATCCAGGATCCAATCAAGGACCATACATTACATTTAACTAGAGACCCAGGGCAAAAAATTCATGCAAGAGTAGGTCTGGCTGGCGATCAGGGCTGATTTATGGGGCAACCAATGGGGTGATTGGGGGGCACCCACCTTGGTCAGTCTGGTGCTCCCCGTTCACTGGCCCCACCCCTTGTCACCACCTCTAATTGCCTCCCTCTGTGAGGTTACTGGCAACCTGCGGCCTGCAGGCTGGGGGCAGCTTCTGTGTTGAGCATCTGCCCGCTGGTGGTCAGTGCACATCATAGCGACCAATTATTTAATTGTTCAGTCAATTTGCATATTAGGCTTTTATTATATAGGACCAGAGGCTTGGTGCATGAAATTCTTGCATGGGGGGCAGGTATCCCTAAGCCTGGCCTACACCCTCTCCAATCTGGGACCCTCAAGGGATATCCTTCTATGGGATCGGGCCTAAACCAGCAGTTAGACATCACTCTTGCAATCTGGGACCACCTGTTCCTAACTACTCACCTACCTGCCTGGCTGATCACCTCTAACTGCCTCTGCTTGCTGACCTGATCACCCCCTACCTGCCCCCCTTCTGGCCTGGTCACACCCTAACTGCCCCCCTGGTGGCCTCGCTGACCCTTAATTGCTTGCCTGCTGGCCTGGTCACCCCTAACTGCCTCTGTCTCAGCCCCCGCTACCGTGGCTTTGTCTGGAATGATGTCGACGTCTGGTCTAATAGGCATATATCCCTTTTATTAGAATAGATTGTCATATCTTTTTAGTTTCCTTTTGTCTAGAATGGTTCCCCAGACATGGCCTTTGGGGCTTTGTTTTTATTTGTTTTGGTTCTTTATGACATAGAGATTTTTGTAGAGTCCAGTTGTTTTACGGAATTTCCCTTCATTTTAATTGGCCTTATTGTTTCTCTTAACTATATCTGATTAAAGTCTCACATTTAAAGTACCTAACATGACCAATATAAAGTGAATGTGAAATAACTCAGATTCCCTAAAGGAATTTTTAAGCTGAAATGCCAAAAACAATGAAGAATAAAACACTTCTGACATTTGTTTCAGACAGCACATGGTGAGACCTTTTCTGAAATGGTTAAAATCCTCATAATACAATTAAGTTAGTGTTTCCTACAAGCTAGTTACTCACTTACTCCCTTCAAGAATTTTGCTGCATCCAAGTCCTACCGGTATTAACATTCATGCAATCACTTAATTCAATTGACTTATTTACATTATTTCTTAACTTAAGAAATAATACTGATATTAGTGGTTTTGCTATGCTTGGTTCATTTTTCTAATGCCTATCAAAGTATACATAAATATAAAAAAATTGTGTATAGTATCTAAAACTACCTCTCATACCATACTGGAGTACTTGGGGGAAACTCTGAGTAGAGTGTAATCAAATCGGTGTGTGTGTGTGTATGTATGTATGTGTGTTTATGTGCACATAGAGTTGGCAGAAAAGTCTGCCTTTTCAAGAACTAAGGAAACAAGAAGGTGCCACGGTTGGCAGGCCAAGCTGGGGACAGCATCCAAACAAATGACAAGACCTGCAGTTCCTGAGAGACCAGATGTCTGTCTAGAGTCCCCTGATGTCAGATTGATCGCTTTTCCATTCATTTCCCAAACTCTTACCCAGCAAGACTGAAAACGGGGCTCAGGCAACCTGTGACACTGATGGAAGATCACTCTTGGTGGCTGTAAAATACGCACACTGGATCACAGGGTCCCTGATCTTTCACACCCGCTACATTTCTCAGGAGGAAATGGAGGCCCGGAAGCAGTTAGCGGGTTGTCCAAGATCACAGTGCCAATTGGTGGCAAATCAGAAACTTCATTCACAACTTCAGATGCTCAGAGCAGTTCATTCCACGCCCCATGCTAAGGTCTGAGCCTATAGCTATTTACATAAAACCACCTATACATATACACTACACACATATATAAAACCATATTTATACACACACACATATATAACCATATATATATACATATATATATAACCATATATATATATATATGGTTATATATATATGTATATATATATGGTTATATATATATATGTGTGTATATATATATATATATATATATATATACTTCTTGATTTACAAAGTGAAATTCTTAGATTACCTCTGTGACCTAATTCAAAAAAGGCTAATATTTTCTTATAGCTTTCTATTTTGAAAAACTTAAAGTTTAAGTCTATAGAAAGGGTGCAAGAACTGCACAGTGAACATTAATATTAACCAACTGTTAATATTCACATTTGCCATATATAAAACCACATACACACACACACACATATATATATATATATATATATATATATATATATATATATATATACATATATATATACACCACACATATACACATGTATAATTTCCCCCATTCTGGCTTCCGGAGTCCATCCTAACTTCTCTTTCAATCACAAATGTGTCCAAGCCTTGTCATTTTTGTTAATCACCAAATTGCCATCTTTCTGTGTCCCTGCATGTGTGAACTGCACAGCCTGCACTCAAATGCTTTTAGTAACTCAGGCCACCCCAAATTCTACCCATGTATGATCATACTATAAAAAGTCAGGTTTAGGTACCCAGCTCAGGACTGGGCCTCCCAACTCCTTTCCCCCTCCTTTCTAACTCAGGTTAAATCTTGTGGAATAGAAGGCTGGTCCAGGGATGGGTTGAAAAATACCCCACACTTGTACTGGTAGATATCCAGCCATTCAATGGCTCAAGGCTCTCCCCTCTTTCATCTCCACAGCTACTAAGGTCTATAGCATCTGTCACCTGAGCATTTCTCTCCATCCTCGATTCTCCTTCCTGGCTGATATGCCTTCCTTATAGGCCCTATTTTCTTCCCCAACACTGTTAGAACTCCTTCCTGAAGCGCTGTGCACTGCCTGCTCACCAAGCTACCCTCTGCATAAATGGCTCCCAGAGGTTGGTCCAGGGTTTCCTGGAGGTCCCTGAACCCCATACAAAGAATCCATGAAGATGACACTAAACCTGTAATATTGTAGATATGATTTGACTATGGACATAATATAGACTGTTCCCATTGTATTACATCATAGTGCTAAACATATGAGTTTCTTTTTCTACTCTTATCACAATGTACAGTATTTTCTAAAGTCTTTCTAGCATGGGATTTCATAAGCAGAAGAAGACATGAGAATCAGTCTGTCTTCCATTAAGCCAAGCACCAAAGAGATGTGCAAAAATGTAAAATGATGCCACTCTTCTCACTGAATTATTGTTTCGGAAAGCAAATTATTTTTCATAAAAATGTGTCTTTATGTTAATACATAATAGGTTTATTGTGATTTTTAATGAATTAATAAACATGTTTTATTTTTTTTAATTTCTAATATGGTAAATATGAATAACATAGCTCACATAAACCAAAAATTCTTTAGGATCCTCAATAATTGTTGAACATCTAGAAGGATTCTATACCAGAAAGTTTGAGAACCACTGCTTGAACTATTTTCTTAAAGCAAACTCATTTTATCATGACACTCCTCCATTTATAAACCACAGCTGTCCAGAGGATGAAGAGCCTAATATTGAGCGAGGCCCTCAAGGCCATCCACTGCAGCTTTCTCTCTTCACAAGGGCTACCCCCCACCTTACTACCTCACTATCCACCCCAGACAACCACCCTCAGCATAGATTGCCTAAGCTCCTGATCGGCAAACTGTGGCTTGTGAGCCACATGCGGCTCTTTGGCCCCTTGACGTGGCTCTTCCACAAAATACCACGGCCTGGGCGAATCTATTTTGAAGAAGAGGCATTAGAAGAAGTTTAAGTTTAAAAAATTTGGCTCTCAAGAGAAATTTCAATCGTACTGTTGATATTTGGCTCTGTTGACTAATGAGTTTGCCGACCACTGGCCTAAGCCAACTACACTGGTTTTGTATTGTTCCATTTGACCAGGTTTCCTGGAATTCCCTTATCTGTGGGGTCAAGTTAAGGTTGGCCACAAAAGAAATCTGCATGAAAATTGGAAGCAGAAGTGAAGCCTGAGCATTACACATGAAAGACATTGTCACAGCTCCTTCACGTTGTCACTGATCATCTAATTTACCTAGTTTGTGAGAGCAGAGATGGACCCCCATCTCCCCAGCTCCTACCGACTTCCACCCTTAGTTCCTGAGTGTGTGTGCGCAGCTCCTGGGTGAAGAGTGCCAGCCTCTTCCACAGGCACAGGTTTCAGTTCACCCTCCCAGGTGCCAGTGTGTCCTTGCTTCCTCTCTCGTCAGCCCTATGCAACCTCAGGTCCACCAGCAGCACCAGAGGTAATGCCTTCTGTTGACCTCATCAGCTCCCTTCATGGTCCCTGCTCAGTGATTTTTCTCTCTCCACCTGAGCCCTGCCAGACCTCTGCAGTCCAAGCCATTCCCACAACTCTGCCAGGTCTGATCCCTACAGTAAGTCTATTATTCCACATCATTCATAATAGCCTCGCTTCCCTGTTCACAACAAATTCATACTAAAGCTCCAGGGATCTTTCCCCTCCTCTCTAACGGAATACCTATTTTTAGTTTTAATTGATTTTAAAGAGAGAGAGAGAGAGTTTGTTGTTCCACTTATTTATGAATTCACAGATTGATTCTTGTATGTGCCCTGAATGGGGATTAACCTAAAATCTTGGTGTATCAGGACGATGCTCTAACAAACTGAGCAACCGAACCAGGGCTGGGATATAAATTTTATCTTTCCTAAATCAACCCAGAGTCTCAAAAGCCCTTTAAAACTATTATCACAGACTCACAACCCAAGTGGATATGACCTTTGTCTTCCTTGTGTCCACGCTGTGAGCAGCATATACATTAAGCTCTCCACCTGTAGTGCTTTATGAACTGTTTTCCACAGATCTCTCTCCCTCCTCTGTCTGCAAACTCTCTGAGATCCCAGACAGCATCTCACGATCTGTATCTCTGTATCTGCATTCTCTGGAACAAATGCCTGTTTGTTAAATGACCTGAACACAGGGGAGGCAGAATACATGCGGCACTGTGGATTTCTAAATGTCAGGCGTGGGGAAAGAAGATGGATGATGAAGGATGGGGTTGAAAAATTCCATTTTTCTAAGCGGGAGAGTCTGCATAGAGTCAGTCTACAGTTTTTAAAAGTCTCCTGGGCATAAGACTTACTGGAAAGCTTGTGAAAGTGCAGATTCCTAGTGTCACAGCTATTATGTGAATATGTGGTATTTCAGATATTCTGACTTAGTTGGTTTAGGGCAGGGACTAGAACTCTTCAGTTTAATAGATACAGCATTCTGAAGAAGGGAATCCTGGAAACACACCTTATGAACCATGAGCACAAAGAATATCGTGGAAGAAGGGCTGCTTAGGGTAGTGACTTTTAAACTAGACTGTTCTGAATCGCTTGATAGGGGGAGATAGGGAAAGCAAGGAAGACTTAATAAAAATGCAGTGTCCCGGGTCCCACCCAAATCTTCAGAATCTGAGTTGCTTTGAGAATGGTGGGTGTCCAGTGGGCTGAGGGTCAGGAAACTTGACTCCTCTGGCTTAACTGCTTCATCAAAAGAACCCGGACATGGGGCATTAACTTCCTATCTTCATCTCATCATCTAAACTCACCCCTGAACTTTCTATCCACAAAGCAGAGACCACATGGTGGACCTTGATGTAAACAGTGAACATATTTAAAGAAAGGCCCTTTAGGAGAGTCATATAAAAGGAACCCAAGGAGATGAAAGGAAACTTTTGGAAAAATACTGAATTGACAAATTAACAACTGATTCATAGAAAGAACAAAAAGCTGGAAGATAAGCATCCCTCCTCATTTTTCCAGAGAGTTTAACTGTCCCCACTGTGCCGATTGGATCCCTCTCCAGTTGTTCCCCCATATAATCTAGACCTGCAGCACCCAGTTCAGTAACTGCTAGGCACATGTCCCTACCGAGCACTTGAAATATGGCTAGTGACACTGAAGAGCTAAATGTGTAACTTTGTGAATAATTTAAATTTAAATCTAAAAACCAATACTCAATTCAGTAACTGGAAAACATTTACGTATAGTTGAAACAATTTGGCTATGTGAGTCTGCTTTTTCAACTGTAAATTTTATGAATTTTAAATACAGGTCAAGTGTTTCTGATGAAAATTCAGCGCTCAGGTTCCATGTGCTGTAAGTATAAAACACACACTGGATTTCAAAGACTCAGATGAGAAAATAATTCAATAACTTTCAATTTGACTATTGTTAAAGTGATAATTTTGGATATGTGGGGTTAAGTAAAATGTATTATTAAAATTAATTTAATCTTTTTCAGTATACATGTCTTGAAATTTTTAAATTACATGAGTAGCTAGCATTATATTTCTATTGGAAAGTTCTACTGAAGAATGTGTAGAATGTGACTATCAAATGTTGTCACTAAATATTTTGAAATCTTCTTGGAATATAACTTAATGGAGGGAAATGAGGGCCTTCAGAAGGCTTATTCCACGGACATACTCAATTTGGAAATGCAATCTTGTCAGGGTCTCATCCCTTCCCTCCTCCACCCACTTCCAAAAATTAGCCTTAGGATTTTCAAGTCCAGTCTGGTATGTGCACACTTTGAGCACCCTCTTCATTCAGCAGCCTCCCTTCAAATGACTTTGGCTTATTTAAAAACACCTGACCCACTCTAACCCATTTGAGAATTAGCACCAATGAGAATGTTCAGAACATCTCACTGTGGCCTCTGAAAAAAGACCCTGTGCTATTTTGAATAAAGGCAACAGCATCCCTCTCTCCAAAGGGGCCAGTTTTGAAGCCAACCGCACTCTGTAGGTAGAATCCTGGCATGTTTGTCACATAAATTATCAAACAGAAAATGTCATTCTTTTATATTCCCTTCTATGGGTCTCATCTATCTGAAAGCTGCTTTGGTTGTAATTTGGCATTTTATCAGGTATTGGCTTGCATGTTGAAACAGAGGCTTTTAACTCAGGGTCCATAGTCCCCCAGGGTGTCCATGGCTAGAATGCGGGGGGTCCCCAACTGTGGAATGCATTTTCTGATTGTTCTCCATTGATCTCCAAAGGGAATCCGAGCCCTAGCTGGTTTGGCTCAGTGGATAGAGCATCAGTCAGCCTGCGGATCAAAGGATCCTAGATTCCGGTCAAGGGCACGTATCTTAGTTGCCAGCTTCTCCCTGGCCAGGGCCTTGGTCAGTGCTTGTGCGGGAGGCAACCAATCAATGTGTTTCTTTCATATCCATGTTTTTCTCTGTATTTCCCTCCCTCCTCTACTAAAAATCTAAAAACCCATGGAAAACATCCTTGGGTGAGGATTTACAAACCAAAACAAACAAACAAAAAAAAAAAAAAGGAGAGGGGAATCTGACATTTCCTTTAATTTTAAAGGCAAACAGCAGATTACATTATTATTATCAGTATCTATCATGTCACCAATAAAACTCACAGCTTTTTAAAAATATGACAACACAGTTGTCCCAGAAATCCTGAGATCTCATTTATATACAACATGACTTTAAGAGCATTAGAATTCATTCTTCTGACTTATAGACTCTCACAATACACAGAGGCAACTATTGGCCACCTTCTCATCTGGTCACAAAGGGGTACCTGCATCTCCTCACCGTGACCCCCACATCTACGGTGCTTTGCGGTCTTCCCTGCCTGTACTCGTCTGTTCTTTATGGATTCACGAAAAGCAGTCAGCCATTTAAATTATTTGTTGCAGTTTTGCAAAACTGAACAATACCAATGAGTGTTTTTAATTCTCCTAAGTTATCATTGCCTTTTTTTTTTTATTTTATTGATTTTTTACAGAGAGGAAGGGAGAGGGATAGAAAGTCAGAAACATCGATGAGAGAGAGACATCGATCAGCCACCTCCTACACGCCCCACACTGGAGATGTGCCCGCAAGCAAGGTACATGCCCTTGACAGGAATCAAACCTGGGACCTTTTAGTCTGCAGGCTGACGCTCTATCCACTGAGCCAAACCGGTCTCAGCTATCATTGCCTTTTGAAAAGTGACAGGCATGTGGGCTCCAAGTCTAGACCAGGCAAGTTTAAACACATCGGATGGATAAGTTAGCTACTGAAGTGTTATTTAAAGTAAATTCTAAAAATACGTATTTTGGACAGATTGGGCAGAGATGTAGGTCATGCAAAATATTGTAAGAATCAGTGTGCTCTGTGTATATGTTTGTTTCTGTAATCCTCTATACTTACAAAAATATAGGATCCTATATACTTTATATCTCAAAACATTTTTACATTTAATGTAAACAAATTTTTAAAAATAAGGAGATACATAGGTTTCTCTAGACTTCTGAAAGGAACAGCCGTTAAATAAAACCTGCCCTCCCCCTGGCAAGGGGCAAGGAGACACCTGATTGGTGGTGTTGCACTTATATCAATCCGGGGCAAAGCAGACAGGCAGTCCTTAGCTCATCCTGGCTTGATGCCTGTCTTGGTGACCAGAGCTGTTTCATGCCTGAGGCACATTAACAAAATAAAAATAGAAAATATAAAACCTGCCCTAGGTATGACATGACTAATCCTAGAACCCTGACTAGCAGCCACGTGTTTTTCGCTAGAGACACCTGCTGCATGTGGAATCTGCAAATGTTACCTCTCAGTGGTCACAGTCATGCTCACACTTCCCACTCCTCCCACAACTGAGTAGAAAGAAGGCTTCTTTGTATTCCTCCTCTGTTGTCAGCACACACACACAACGGTAGAGAAAGGAACATGAGGTTTTTTTTAAAAGTCATGCAAAAAGCCCTTAATGACGATGATGAGTTAGAGGGTTTGAAGCTTGAAAAGCAAGCAGTCACTTCCTAGCAACTTAACAAATTGCCACCAGTTTTTCTAGAAACTAGCTGACTCTCCCACCTTCGATATGAACAGCGAACTCAAATCTTACCTGTTATTATTACTCACGCTATTTCCCTCTGTCAGTTGAATACAATACGCATGTAGATTTAGAAATACCACAGCACTTGCCATTTAAAAAGAAAGCTGTGCATGGTTTACATGGAAATATCGGCAGAAGAAAGTGATGCATACTGGAGGCCTGTATTTCTCAGCACTATTGTCCCAACATTTAGAAACATCCCAGCATAAAAACAGGGCTGTCGCTTTTAGAAATTGTGTTCTGGGTTTTTTTTTTAAACACCAAAAACAAGAATCAGCCCACAATTTAATATTGTCAATACATGTTCTTCATTATACAACTGGCACGCCAACTGTTACCTAAGCACTTCAGATTCTTCAAATCCCACACCCACACGTTCTGAACTCATCTGCACCCAGATATGAATAAAGATGAATAGCATCTTGAGGAAACAGCCTCTCCATTCTCAAATGGCAAAGCCATGGAGCAAATGCCTCGTGGAGCCTGTACGATTTCTCAGATGGATGAGAAAGAAACCCAAAGCCACCACGCTTTCAGAAAAAAAATCGCATCTTTCTATGCAACCTGCCAATCCGGGATTTAAAATGAAAAGGTGCCTCCAGAAGTCCTTTCCAATATTGAGGTGCTCCGATTCTCCTATAAATACAGCACTTTTTTATTTGGTTAAACTTAAGGTAATTGGATTTGGGGAGGTCAGCAGACCAACTCAGCCAGCATCATTTGCTTGCATGCTGGGTAAACAGGAACCACACTGACTATATTTATTTTACCATCATTACATCTCCGTGGGGTGAGATGGTAAAAAAGTGCAAGCTGTTAAAAGCTTGATTTTACAGATGTAGATTTATTTACATATATGTACATAGTATACATATATTACATATATAATTTACACACACACACACACAATATACTTAAAATAATTATTTTCTTTCATCTCAACCACGATTTCAGGAAATCCCTAACACTTGAATGATTTTTCCAAATGTTTGTTCTTAAATTGGATGTTTTCACTCTATTTATTAGTTTTCATTCATTCATTCAACAAGTAGCTCTGAGTGCCTATTATGTGAAAGGCTGGTGGTGAACATCAGGTATAGTGGTACAAAAACAGAGACATTTTTGTTCAAAGAGGTATTTCAGAAGGTGGCTAGGAACCCAATCTAACCTATAGTAACTTCCTATACCAGTCAGCCCAGGCTGCCATAACAGATACCATAGACTGGGTAGAACAGGGATTTATTTCTCACAGTTCCTGAGACTGGAAGTCTAAGGTCAAGGTGCCAGCAAGAGCAACGTTTAGTGAGGACTGACTCCTCAGGTTGCAGATGGCCATATTCTTGCTGTTTCCTCATGTGGCCTTGCCTCTGTGTTTTAGGTGGAAAAAGAGGAAGCAAGCGCTTTGGTCTCTTTTTCTCAGGGCACTTCTACCATCATGAGGTCTCCACCCTCATGAATTCATTTAAACCTAATTACCTCTCAAAGGTTTCTCCTCCAAATAACATCACATTAGGAGCTAGGGCTCCAATACTTCCTTAATAACAAAAGTGTCATTTCATCTATAATGTTAATTCAATAGACATACATTGTTTCCAATTCACCTCAGAATAGTGGGACCTTGGCTCCTTTGGGGTTCGCTTCTGCAGTGGATGAGGGGGACAGGTCCCAGACATTAATAGGGGAAGGGGGCCACGGGAGCATCAGACACCTTGACACTGAGAGCCCAGGGAGCTTAGGGCGTGGAAGAGAATGAACTAGACTCTGAGGCTCAGGTCAGCTCCGGAAGCAGAGGTGGCTAGATCTGTGCCGTGGGGCCAAAATCCATAACTGATGTGCTTGTGTAAATCAGATATCTGTACTTCAACAGGCCTGCCCGCATCTTTGAAGCTTCTCCGGATCAAGTTCAATCAAGCAATCCAACAAAACATAATGATAACACAAAATCAGAATGACACAGATATTCAAGCCTGGTTTTTTTTTTTTTTTTTTTTTTTTTTTTTTTTTTTTTTTTTTTTTTTTTTTTTTTTTTTTTTTTTTTTTTTTTTTTTTTTTTGCAAAGCTGCAGTTACACTGTGCTTTTAACCGGGTCTGATGGAGCAGGCTGGATGCATAGCCACCTTTCAGCTGTGTGAACACTGACATCCACCAAGCTCAGCTCCTCAACTAGAAATAATTCGACTCTTTTAAGGCTGATCATTCCCTTAAAAGCCTACATGATCAAAGCCGGCATGGAATGGAAAGAGATCAGAAAGGGGGAAATTACACAAATGCAGGTGCAGATTTTGACATGAGCTAGAAGAACACGTAGGGCTGATTTCTCAGAGAATCCCTTCTCACCTCAGAGAAGGAGCAATCAATAACTTTTAGCTGGATCTCTGACACACAGACTTCCAAAACGCATGTCAAGCTCCTTATGATGTTTTTCACAGAAGGAAGAGGAAAAAAAAAACGACTCCTACATTTCTCTTCCCCCATCTACTGTTAAAATTAACAAGGCAGGTGAGGACATTCGGGAATATTTGGGTGTGATTCAAATAGGGCTTGGTGCTGCGCTGGGTGTAGGGCTCTGCCACTGCATGTAGGGCTGACGAATAATTCCAAAGCCTGTGTGATTCTTTGCAAGAGCTTTTATCTCCTGGTCCAAAGGCACGGTATGTAGGACAAGAAATATGATAGCCATTTGGCTGAAAACTAGGGCTCGGAGAGCTTAAGGACTCTCACCTGTGGTCATACAGCTAATGGCAGAATTATATTAAAAACCAGGAATTCACCGAAACCGGTTTGGCTCAGTGGATAGAGTGTCGGCTTGTGGACTGAATGGACCCGGGTTTGATTCCGGTTGGGGGCATGTACCTTGCTTGTGGGCGCGTCTCCACATGGGGGTGGGCAGGAGGTGGCTGATCAATGTCTCTCGCTCATAGATGTTTCTGACTTTCTATCTCTTTCCCTTCCTCTCTGTAAAAAATCAATAAAATATATTAAAAAAACACACCAGGAATTCCAATTGTACATCTTATCTTTATATATATATAAAACACACACACACACACACACACACACACACACACACACACACACATATATATATAATTGATGTCAGAGAGAAAGGGAGGCAGGGGAGAGAGATAAAAACATCAATGATGACCGAGAATCATTGATTCGCTGCCTCCTCCATGCCCCACACTGGGGATTGAGTTTGCAACCTGGGCATATGCTCTAACCTTCAACTGAACAGTGACCTCCTGGTTCATAGGCTGATGCTTAACCACTGAGCAATGCAGGCCAGGCTGTAGACCTTACCTTTCTACAAGCTTGGAAACCTAGGACTCCACTCTCCATGGAGGGCTGAATAGAGCCTGTGGATGTGTTTTGTTGTTAAACGAATTAGTTCTACCATTAAACATTAGGAGCCTTCGCATAGAAATCTGACTGTTGGGCAGAGGGAAAAATTCAAAGGTCTGACCTGTACTGCTGTAGGCAACAGAAGCAGAGGGCACTGCAGCTCACTTCCCCCTGGATTTTGTGATAACCCAAATATAATCAAACCCCTCCCCTGCTCCCTTCATGATCTCATACTCAGCCACATACAATTCTGTGCTCAAATGACTTCCCTCCTCCAGGGACACCTCTGTCTGTCCTGACAATTTGGTGTGTGTAGTGTGTGTGTGTGTGTGTGTGTGTGTGTGTGTGTGTAGTGTGTATGTGTGTGTAAGATCAATCACTTCAGTTCAAATGCCTCTGGCTCCAAGAAGTCAATATCAATATCTCTGGAAAAACTAACCAGGCTTCGTTTGAGGCTCTCGAACATTTTCTTGTGCTTGCTTTACTGAACCTCTTCTCACACCACATGAGTATATTCCATGCTGGGCACATAGTAAGCAATCAATAATATTGTGATAATTGCTAAAACAATGACCAAATCATATTTCTCATGTGCCAGATGCCATTCAAAGCACCTTCTATATATTACTCATTTAAGCATCACAACTACCTATTATTATACCCATTTTACATAGAGAAAACTGAAGCATATTAAAGATTAGGAAAATTTCCCCCAATCACTCACTCAGCTATTAAGTGGCGGAAGAGAAATGAGAAGTGAGTGTGTCTGTTTCTGGATAGATGGGTGGATGGTTAGTGGATGGACAGTTGGGTGGAAGGGAAGGAAAGAAGAGAGGAAGAGGACTGAGGAACAGATGAACCACCGGGATTGGGGAATGGCAAACCAAATGGAGAGAGATGTGAAGGAGCACTTTCAATGATAGAAACTTTTGGCAAGGTGGTGTCAGTGCTGCATGATGGTAAATTTTAATGACAAACTCTTGGGTTGGGGGGTGCAGGGAATGAAAGGGGAGCACCTCTCTGAAGTGTCTGGTGGTTTCTGTGGTATAAATCAGCTATCATAGCTGATTTCAAGCTACCAGAGTTCGAAAGAAGCCTCATGAACCATCACCTGTGCTCTAACACATCAGGCTACAGGATACGCCAAGGAACATGACAGATGAAGTGACAGGCAGGACCAGGTGAGGAAGGACCTAGTAAATCATACCATGGGGTTAATCCTCCTCGATGCCACCAGGAGTCACTTAGAAGTTGTTAATGGGGAGTGACATGATTTATCGTTAGACATCAACATTTAGAAGGGTACACAGTCAACATTTTAGAAAGCCCTATTCCACTTTCCTACATCTTTCCTGAGCAACAATGATTGCTGCAAGGAAATTTATCGATGGTTCCACTTCTTTCCTATTATATCTCATTACCTGTCAGGTATTTTCCCCTCCGCCTCCCCACTCCCATCCCCCTATTCTAGGCTCCCACATGTGCTCCAGGTGTCTTAGACCCTCAGGGTCACAGTGTCCACCTATCATTGCAGCACCTGCGGCATGTAAGGGCTGGACGGCCTAAACAAAGAGGTGGGTCTGAACCAACTTAAACACAGAAGCCACCATCTGAGTCTAAATAAAACAATGCCAGACACATCTTTGACGTTACAGAGCACAGAGCCTGCATGGGCTTTAGGAACTGTTTAACTTCCCATCATTTTCTGGGGGAGAGGCCATCAATTTAACCAGCCCGAGGCCACCAAGCAGTTTGAACCAAAGCCGGAATTAGAACCAGGTCACCTGGTACCCAAACACTCTACATGCACATAAACAGAATCTGTTCTTAGCTCTGACCTTCCCCCTGCCGCGTCAAAAGCTTTCTTAAAATGTTTTTTTTTTCCTACTGAGCAGGTTCCACTTTACCAATGAGAACAGATAGAAACATGATATCTAGGAGCAGGGGCATCCTGTCATCCTCCCCCAACACAGTATTATTATTATTATTATTTTTAATATATTTTATTGATTTTTTTTTTACAGAGAGGAAAGGAGAGGGATAGAGAGTTAGAAACATCTATGAGAGAGAGACATTGATCATCCACCTCCTGCACACCCCCTACTGTGGATGTGCCTGCAACCAGGATATATGCCCTTGACTGGAATCAAACCTGGGACCTTTCAGTCCTCAGGCTGATGCTCTATCCACTGAGCCAAACCGGTTTCGGCCCAACACAGTATTATTGATGAAATCACAACCCCAATGATTTCATCAACAATCAAATCAGGTGTTTTCATATCCTGTGATGATGTCACAGCAATATGTATGCTCATCCCTCCTCCAAAATGATGTGGCCTTTGATCCCACCATTAGATGTGGACAATATGAGCCGTCTGTTTAGGAAACTCTGCATGCCCCCTCCCTCTCACTCAAAGTCTTATTGTCCAGTTTAAGAATTCTCTAGATCTTGGCCTTTTCCATCAACCTGCCTGTACCAAGGCAAGTTCCTGATAAGGAGGAAGTGGGCCGAGAAAGGAAGCAAACCTTTAAAAGTGATCATGGAGCCTCTGCTTTGAAAATGCAGAAAATGAGGGACAGTTACAACTCGGGGCTGAAATGCAATATAGTCTTGATAGTTGAACTTCACTACAGGTGAAACTGGCCAAGTTTACAGGGCACCTGGCCAAAAGGGCCATTGGAAACTGAAATACAGGTCAGTGTTCACCCAGCCAGAAGCCGGAGCCTGCTGCCCAGATGAAGCCCATTTTCCAGTTCTTTATATATATATATTATTGACTTTTTACAGAGAGGAAGGGAGAGAGAGAGAAAGTCAGAAATATCGATGAGAGAGAGACATCGATCAGCCGCCTCCTGCACGCTCCACAGTGGAGATGTGCCCGCAAGCAAGGTACATGCCCCCTACCGGAATCGAACCTGGGACCTTTCAGTCCGTAAGCAGATGCTCTATCTACTGAGCCAAACCGGTCTCAGCAACATTTTCCAGTTCTTACAAAGGCACCCCATAGCCTGGCTGTTGTCCTGACATGTGACCCTCTTTCAGCTAAAGCTATGCTCCACTTCCAACACCAGTCAGTACCCACAACCATCATCTGTACGAACAGGGCAGAGAGATCCAATTCCTTGGGCCGGAGAAGTGGAAACTGGTGAGAAAGATCCCAGAGAGAGGCAAGCTGCTAAGAGGACTTATGTCACATTTTCCCCAGGCCCGTCCCGATTCACACTTGCTGTTTCAGGGTAACAACTGGGATCCCTTTCATTCTCAAAAGTATGATAGTAAATTAGACCATCACCCCTGTCCAGGTGCCTTGGGCTGGCAGACCTTCAAGAGACCTATCAATAGAATTCAAGGGATCCATAAACTCAACTGGAAAACTGTCAAATTTGTTTATGAACGCTGAGTGACAATTTAGCATTTCATTGCATGATGAATGCAGGCCACAAATCTCAAATGCAGTAGCAGCCCCAACGATTTCATTAACAAATCAGATATTTTCATATTATAGCACAGTTCCTGCAGGGATCTCATGGCAGTATGCATGCTCTTTCCTCCTTCAAAGTGATGGCAGCAGTGGTCCCAGAATTAGATCTTGCTATAAAGACACGAGTAGGTCACATTGTCTTATAGATTCAATATCATTATCTCAATAAAATTTGTACTACAATCTTCTCTATTACATTTCATGCCCTTAACCACATCGTTCTGGGGACCCTCAGCCTGTCAGACGATCCAAGGGCGCTAAGACATAAATAGGATTAAGAGCCCTTGACCTGGCGATTGAGAAGCCACATAAACAAGGGACAGGGGAATGTGAGAAACAGACAGCAACCCCTAGCAGAGGAGCCAGCCTGCCTTAGAGTCATCTAGACCATGAGGAATTATTTAGCAATTATTTTTTTTTACACACACCTCTTCTTCTTTATCACTCCTATTAGCCTTATCGTCTCTTATTTTTATGTCTTTCTTTTTGTTACCTTTCCATTTCAGCTGACTCTCAAACACCTCTTCATTTTCCTCTGCCAATCACAATTGCTCTTCCTTTGGGTGGTTTGTTTTCCCTGATTGCGTGCTTCTCTAATCCCTCCCCCTTTTCCTCGGAAGCCCATCCCCAGAAGCTTCTTCATGTACCTTCCTGGACCCTCTTGACCTGGTTGGTGATCAGCCATCCTCTTTCATGAGTTTTATAGCAGATACTTTGGGCACCAAGCATCTATACTATCCCTTCCAATAGAGAAGGATATTAATTTTGTTTCTAGACTCATCACCCGAATAAACAACTATGAAACATTATGGCAGGAGGCCACATAACTTTGTAAGCTCCAGTTTGAATGTAATCTGTAGAAATGATGGAAGACATTTCTTCTTGATAATTCCTGATGATCAGTTGTGTAGGGGAGGTCAGCAGACTGGCTGGTTCTTCTCAGTGCGCACATTCCCAGTCTAGCAGAGGGAAGCACTCTGCTTAGTCACCGCTAACAGGGTGAGCCCTCTGTGGCAGGAGTGCTTTTCTGAAGAGAACTGGAGGTTAGAAGATTAGAGGAAAGGCCAGTGTGACTTCGTGACCTTTGTGGTTTAGCTTTGACAAATATACAAATGCACTGTACCTTCTCCCTGCCCCCACCAGGGAGATATCTGCCCTTAAATAGCCATCTCTCCAGCTAGGTATTGAATACTTAAATGCAGACTGAAAATTCTATCAGTGACCGAAGGAAGGAAGGAAAGAAGGAAGGAAGGAAGGAAGGAAGGAAGGAAGGAAGGAAGGAAGGAAGGAAGGAAATATAGAAAAAGGGGAAAGAAAAAGGAAAAAAGGAAGGGAGGGAGGGAAAGAGGGAAAGAAAGAAGAAAAAGAAAGAAAGAAAGAAAGGAGGGAAGGGAGGAGGGAAGGAAAGAAAAAAGCAAACCAATCTGCATTTGAAAACATACTTAGTTTTATTGTTACGCTATTTTATTTTTATATTTGTTTCCATTTTATTTGTAATAAAAAAACACAAAGCCTTTTATAAAACTTCTGCATTGGACTAGTGTTAACATAAAAAGCAGCTCAGAGAACTTAGGATAATATAAAACCGTAACTTTTATAAACTGCTGATGAGTTCATTTATCCTCTTGAAGAAAAAATGTTTTTTTTTAATCAATGTGGTTCTTTTTAATATTTATTCATTTATTTTAAATGAATTGTAGGGTCTTTACTGATAACATTGAGAAGATTTCAGATTTGATTCTCATATTAAAAGGCATTTCAGGCATCACAATTCGCTGTTTTTATAAAGCATATATAGCTATAACTAGCATACCAGATATAAGAGCTTCCATCCTGATTCCCAACCACTTGTAGAATAAAGCTCATCAAGGTGGCAATCTGCAGATAAATTTATTAATCTTATGCTATTCAAATCTAAGTATAGATTAAGATGTTATATATTTATTTAAAATAAAAACCATGAACATAAAGTCTCTCAGGTTCTACTTAGTCATCTTGTTTTTTCTTTTATTCCCTTTGCTAAGATCTTCTTCAAACTACACAGAACCTTATTATTTGGCTTTTCTTGTTATTTTATATATATATATATATATATATATATATATATATATATATATATATATTTATTTATTTATTTCAGGAGAGAGAGAGAGAAATATCAATATGAGAGAATCATTAATCAGCTGCCTCATCACACCCCACACTGGGATTGAACCCACAACCCGGGCATATGCCCTGTCCAGGAATCAAAACTGTGATTTCCTGATTCATAGGTCGATGTCCAACCACTGAACCACGCTGGCCAGGTATGGCTTTTCTTGTTATTAAAATGAGGTTGAGTTCAGATACTCTAGTTCTTGGGATTTTTTCATTTTTAAATATCTAACCCAAACTGGGAATTTCATTTATACTATGGATTGCGCAAACGTACTTATTCATTATGTTCTAAATAGAAAAGTTTTCTTTTTTTCATAATCTTTTTTTCCTCAGAACATGTTGCTTAATAGAAATTGTTATTCCAACTGTCAATAAACTCATATATATATGTATATATGTGTATATATGTATATATGTATATATGTGTATATATATGTATATATATATGTGTAGATAAGTGTATATGTATGTGTGTATATATATATATATATATATATATATATATTAAGATAAATACATAGCCCCCAAAGTTTCCCAGCAGAGGTGTTGTGTTTGCCCTTTAATACTACCCCACACAGAAGTAAAATAAGTAGAGAGCACGGGGGCCTCATAAATAGGATGAGGCTACAGCTAACTCCCCTCTCCTCCCTGGAAAAGCTAGGAATCAGAATCCAAGATATATATCCAGGTGCAAAACGATTCTCTTGCTGTGGTTCCTACAGGTAGACCATTTCCTTTAGACTTTGTCATGCCTGATTTCAATGTTACATCTTTTTACTCTAACACCCCTGTAATACAACTAAAGGGTATCCCACTTTCATTCACAGCGTCCCCTTGTGGGATGATCTGGTGTTTAATAGTTTTTCCATATAACTAGTGGGCCATATTTCCCCCACTTACACTGTAAAGACTATGCTTGTTTCTAATGCATTCTCTAAGAGTGAACGCTTCCCTTGAGATAACTGAGGATGTTGGGATTCAGATCAGCCAACCCAACTCAGAGGGAGACTGAGGTGGTGGAAAGCCGGGAAAGAGAGGAGAGCAGGGTCTTAGGCAGGGTCTCCATGGCCATTTCTGTCACACCAAAGCCCTGGGTCAGCCAAGCCCCCAGTCCTCCACCCCATGCCTCCTTGCCAGGACTGCTCCCTCACCTTTTCCCCCTCCACCCCCAGTTACTGCTAGAGGGCCTCTCACCTGGCTTGTCACAGTATCAGGCATGAAAATCCTGTCCTGGTGACATAGATACACCAAGTTTCCACTATCTGCCTGTCATTCTTTTTTTTAAAATATATATTTTATTGATTTTTTACAGAGAGGAAGGGAGAGATATAGAAAGTCAGAAACATCGATGAGAGAGAGAGACATCGATCAGTCACCTCCTGCACGCCCCACAGTGGATATGTGCCCGCAAGCAAGGTACATGCCCCCAACCAGAATCGAACCTGGGACCTTTCAGTCCGCAAGCCGACGCTCTATCCACTGAGCCAAACCGGTCTCAGCCTGCCTGTAATTCTTACCCTCGCCCCCAATGTGATTCGGAGAAACAGGCTTTTCCCGCCCTCCTCTTTGTTTACTCTAGCTGACTGCTGGTTTATCTCCAGGGGGAGTTCATCTTGGTACTACAGCCACAGAGAACAGACATGGGATGTTCTTAGAAACCAGATTTCTGTCCTACAAGAATGCCCCGGGGGTACATGGGAATCTTAAGCCCCTGGAGAAAGTTCCCTCTGTCAAGGGGCTCAACGGGTGAGAAAGTAGCAAAGAACTATTTTTCCCCTTCCTGAGCACCAAGTATGTTTGGCCTCAGATTTACATCAGCCTCAATGTAACCCAAGGGTCAGAAATCCAAAAGAAGTAATAACAAATCATTTCATTGGGTTCGAAAGGATTTCCCCCCCTCTTTGATGTGCTACATTTTCTCAGCAATAATTGGGAGTGGGGCAGGAAAGACCTACCCAACGTGACAGAAGAACTTTGCTAAAATGGTTGGGAGCCCATTTAGTTTTTATTTAGAATCATCTAAAAAGCCTGCATGGTTAGTTGCTTTAGTTGATTTGAAGATATAAATATTCCACTGCAATCTTTTTGCAAAAACAGGCAATTTGTGGTGATTTAGTCATTATGTATGATGGTGACTTTTTCTGGTTAATGCTGATTGAGGCATTTATGAAAAATTAGCAAAATGATCTATGTTTTTAACAACCATTTCCCCTAATTAATTTTAAGAAACATATTGTAGTGATGCACAAACACAGTTTATTTCGGCCAGGGTCAGAAGACAGAGGTTCCAATACTAGTTACCCTAGGAACACACTGAGTGGCCTTGCCCATCACTGCATCACCTCCCTGCCCCTGGATTGGGATGGGGGAGATCTGAGAGGTCCCTTTAGCTCTAAGATTCCGTGATGCCATCACTAGAAAGAGATTCGTTTGCAGAACATAGTGTCTGCAGTTTCTGACCACACAGTCAATCTCTTCTCACGTGCGGATCCCGCCTTCCATTTCTCCTCACATTTCAAAAGGGAATGTCTAGCACAAGGTTCAGAAAGGAAGTCCAGTGTCAGCAGCCAGTTCCCTCAGTCTGCTTTCAGGATCGGGAGCCCAGGCTACCAAGATCAACCCCAACAGACTCTGAGGTGGGGTGGGATGTACCATCTGTCTCCCCAATGCCATAGCCACAGGGACTCACAGGCAAGGGCTGGCCCTGACAGTATGCCCCTGGGGTTAGGCGTAATGAATGGGCTGGAGGCTCACCCACACTTTCCTGTGGACAGAGGGTCCTCAGTACCAAACAGGGCAGGGACACTCCCAGTGTTCTCTACTCGCAGGAGAAACCAGCCCCACCACTTACTGGCTGGATGACTAGGAAGCAGATAATTGCTCCCTGGCTAAGTTTCCTCACCAATAAAATGGAATTTAATTATCTTCCAGGTTTGTTGTGAGGATTCAACACAAAACAGTGAACATACAATCCCTAGAATAACGTCGGCACAGAGTAAAGACTTGATAAGACCAGCATAGTTCAACAACCCCATCAAACCACCTCATGTCTTCCTTCAAGAGTTCTTAAAGGACCCGCTCCAACTTGTTTCTACTGCAAAGGGAAGTGGCCTGTGCACAAATCCAGGTGGTAAGCACACACCCCCGCCCCCCAAAAAAAACAACCAGATCCTGGGGCATCCGAAGCTAAAGCTTGCCCACTGAGGGATTGGATTCTGGGGTCCTACCTCAGGTATCCAGGTAATTCAGAAGAAGCCAACGCTCTCTCCCTGACTCAGGAGCCGCACCCGGAGGAGCCAGCACAGAGGGAATCCCCGGTCCTGCTCCTTGGGGCTCCGAAGCTTGAGGCCAGGCTCCAGGGAACTTCTGGCGCCTGGGGTGCCCCAAGACCTCAGGGCTCCTCCCAGGAGCCCTTGCAAGTAGCTGTCTCTTGCGGGAGGGTCTGGCCAAGGCTTGGGGCCCAGAAAAGGGAGCTGCGTGGAGCTGAGCGTCCTCCCAGTTGGTACAGGAGAGTCAATGTACCAGGCACCCGCAGGCACGCTGTGCTCCCCACAGCCTGCACGTGGCTGGACTGAACAGGGGGGACTGGAGGGTTGTACCGGCTCCAGATCTACCTCCCAATTCTCCTCTTCTAGGTACAGAGGCACCACAGGCGCCGCCAGGAGGGGCGTGCGCCAACCCAGAGAGAGAGAAGGGTTAAATGGTGCGTTCAGGCTTTACGCAGCGAGTGTGCTCCCCACCAGGATAAACGGGGTCCCCGAGGGCTGCCCCGTTTGTTTTTTTTTTTTCAATGGCAATCTAGCTCCCTCCCGCTAACGCGCTTCCATTCAGACTGCTGGGTTGCAAAGGAGAAAAAAGCCTCGCTTTTCCGGCAGGAGCCAGAGCGTCTGCAACCAGCAGAGGGATCTGCCCAGAAGGGGCTGCAGAGTGGGCAGCCCACCTCCGCTCCGGGACCGGGTCTGAGGGGCTTTCCCTCCCCCGATGGCCCTGCGCGCCCCGCTCTACTCTGCTCCTCCAAGGGGCTCCCCCAGTCCCTTGCTCCGCCCAGGTGCGAGGTGCGGAGGGGCGGAGGGAGGGAAAGGTGGTTCCCACTGCAGCCTCCGCCCCAGGGCTCGCCTGCCACCGGCTCCGACCGCTGTCCACTTGCGAGGCGCCGGGGATTCTCTTCCTCCCCTGCACACCCGTCTCCGTGGGGACCAGGAGCCCCCCGCCCAGCCTGCGGCCGTGGAGACACCCTCAGCTGCAGGGGAGGTGGGCGTGGATTTACCCACCAACTCAGGGGGTGGAAGGGCAGGGACGCCGGCGCCGGAGAAGGAGGGGACCTCGGTGCTCTCGGAGCCAGGAAAAGCACCCCGGGTCCGTGCTCTATTCTAAACCACCCAGTCGCTGTCCAAGACACCAACGCATTCAGATTCTCATCTCGCCGGGAGGTTTGTCTCTCCCGGAGAGGGAGAGCGCCCCATCCCAGAAGCCTGCCTTCCCGGGTCCCCAGCCCGCATTCCAGGGCTCCACCATCCTTCTCCCTGCGCCTCCCAGGTCCCCAGCCCGCCCCCCCACCCCCCGCCTCGGTATTTACACATTCGGGCCAGCACCCTCGGGATTCAAATCCCCTTTCCTGCCCATCAGATGCCAGCTGGGGACTGGCCTGCATTGGCTGCGCCTTTTCGGTCCCCCCTCCATCAGATCTGACCCGGACGCTCAGTTTCCCTCTCCAAACCACTCACTTCCCCCCTGCGCTCGCCCTTCCCAGGGCGCACAGCTGCAAGCCCCTCCAAGCGTTTCAATACCCAGCTGGGGGTGGCATATGGAAGGATTCCCTCCCACCACGCTGAGCAGAGCACCCCACGGGGTGGCCGCAGCCTCCCCCCACTCCCCACCTCCCCTATCCCACCCCCTGGGCTCCTAAACCGCCCCTACAGGCTGGGTGAGCACTGCTGGGTCCCCAGCCCTCGCCTGCCTATAGCGGCAGCGGCCGGGAGTGGAAAGTCCACCGACAAGAACAGAGTGAAGCGGGCAGATGGACATGCCAGGGAGGGGGCGGGGGAGGGTGCCCGGGAGAACGAGGCGTGCAA